>CATKHJ010987025.1:0-38513 GCA_949750685.1 Vernicia montana
CTGATCTTTTCACTAAGGCGCATTCACCACAACGCTTCCGTGATCTTGTTAGCAAACTTCAGATGGCTAATCTTTTACCATCTTCAGTTTGAGGGGGGATGTTAATGTAAATGCATAATATAGATTAGTCAAATTAAACAAACTCACCTACTCACCTACTCACCACCTACTCACCTCCATTGTAGACTTCCATGTACAGATTACACCAACCCAATCCTTCAATCATGCCATGATTAGTGTAGCTTTCTTCTATAAATACCTTGTAATTCTATTGTAAAACACACAACAAATATATATATTTATTCAATTATTTCTCTATTCTTATTTGTTCTAACACTTCTAATTCTTGTTTGTTTTGTCCCTAAAATTATAGAGAAAAAAAAAACTGTTAGGATAAATTTATGGATGAAACAAAAAATATATATATATATATATATATATATATATATATATATATATATATATATATATATATATATATATATATATATATAAATGCATGAAGAGGGAAATATGATGATAGATAAAAATACCCTTATTAATTTTTTATATTTTTTAAATTACACATCTATTATTATTATTATTAAATAGTTAATAAATTGAATGTTTAGATATATAGGTTTAGTTATAGATTAATTAATAAATTCTTTTATTAAATAGTAGGCAATTATATAATGAGTTTATAATAACATCAATCAAAAAGATTGGCTTCATTTATACAACCGTAATATTGAATGTTTAGATTTTTTTTTCATATATTTTTTTATGATATATCTCTCATAAAAATTTAAATTCAAAATCTAATTTTTGAAAAAACTATTGATTGATGGATCACTTTTATATTTAATAAAGCATTTAATTATTTGATTTTTATAATAAAAAATTTAAATTTATAAGTTAAATTAACATTTAGCCTCGCAACAAGTAGATATGAAGTCTAGTTAATTAATTGAGATTAATTTTCTTATTAATTTTTTTTACAGTAATTTCTTTATTAATTCATGAAAGCTATTTTATATAATGTATGATAACAAGGCGGAAAGAGAGAGGGAGTTATTTTACTTATTTTAAAGGAAGATAAAGGGAAAAGAGAGGAAATGAGAGAAAGGAGAAAATTTCAATTTATTTTGTTTGGTAAATTAAAATTTAATTAATAAAAGAAAAGAGAGAAAATAATATTATTTTATTTAGATGAAATGGATGAGAATTATAATTGTAAAAAAATAAAAGTGTACAAATAAATAAAAAAGATGACATATGAGTTTTCATTTATTAAGAGTAAAAAGATAAAGTACATATAATATAAACTTTTTTCAAGAATTGAAATTTTTTATACTCCAATTTGAAATATAACTAATTTCAATTCATATAAGCGAAATAAAATTAAATTATTCTCCTCTTTTCTTTTTCTCTTATTATAAAAAAATTAGAATCAAATAAAATGATTATCAATTTTCTTTGCATTATCTTTCATTTCAATTTCATCCATACACAGTATGAACACTCCTGCTCTACGTTTACATGACACAATTGTCCACGTGTTAACAGTCCTGCAGTAAGTTTTAGTAGGCTTGACCGCATATGAACACAATCTCCCCTAAAAAAATAATAATAATAGTGATGTGAGTTTGATTTACTGATTATGGACTCGGGTATCCGTCTAAACCCGTTTTTAAATTATATGATTTGGACAAAAAATGTTATGCAAGCCCGATTCGATCCGAACCAGGTTAAAGCTAGATATTTTAACGGATAGTCCTAGTAATATATTATAAATTTCGGGTTCAGCTCGGCTTTTATAATATATATATATATATATATATATATATATATATATATATAGTTTTATTTATTTATTTATGCTAAAATTTATTAGTTTCTAAGTTATTTTGAAAAGTGAAACTGATTTTTTTTAAAAAAATATATAAGTTGGATTGGGCCGGATTTGAACAGGTTTTTCTAAATAGAATGGACTTGAATTTGAACCGCCAAAAATAAAATTAATCTCGGCCGATTTTAAACAAAATTTATAAGCCAGATTAAGCACAGCCCAACCCGGCCCATGAACCAGTCTAAGGTCGCTGAAGTTCTTGTAGAGGAAGACTGAAATAGCTACTCTCAAAACTGGAATGGCGCCAAAGCCAACTAAAAATCGAACACCGTCTCCCGATCCAAACGGAATGTTCTCTGGAATGGTCGTCTTCTCGGTCGAAAACGGAGTTCAGTCACGCCGATTACAGGTTTCTCTGTCTCTCTCTCTCTGTTATCGTTACCTTGATTAATTTTAGTTATAATTTATTTATTTATTCATTTTTGGGTGATTTAAAAAGATTTGGAAGCAAAAGCTGATACAAATGGGGGCTACTGTTGAGACTTGCCTATCGAAGAAGGTGACCCATGCTTTTGCTATGAATTCAAATGCGCTTCTCCAGCAAGTGGACAAAGAGCGGTTACAACGATTCAAAGGAGTGAGTTTCTCAATTTATGCTTTGATTAGATTTCTCATAGAATTTTATACTTTAATTGAATAGTTTCACTGATGAGAAGAGTTTTATGTGGTTAATGTGCGAGAGTTTGTTTTTTTTTTTTTTTTTTTTTTTTGGGGTCTAATTTTTGAGTTGTTTGAAGTTCTGATAGGTTTTACATTTATTGCTTGTTTTAGAGATTCCTCCTTTATCAGTGGCTAGAGGACAGTTTAAGATTAGGAGAAAAGGTATCTGAGGATCCATACCATGTAGATGTTGATTTGGAAGGAAAAAGTGATCCAGACAAGTCTTTTGTTAGGGAATCAGCCAATGGAAACACTTCTTCTACTAGTGATGAACCATCACCTCAGAAAAAGATCAGGTCTTCTCCTGAGGATGTCAAAAATTTCAAAGCAAATACCAGAGTAAATGCAGAAAATAATGCTGTAAATGTAGCTCCGCCCAATAGTTCGACAAGTTCTGGCAGCTCACCCCTCACTTTGAGCCCTCCAAAGACTCCTAGTACTCTAAGCAAATATGTAAGATGTAGTAACTAATGGGTTACATTACTATGTGGAAATTTTATTATGTTTTAGTTGTTTTTCTGCATGCTTGTGTGTGCGTGAATGCCTGTAATTTTAATCATTCAAATTTGGTAATTTTAGTGCTAGGAGGTAGATGAAGGACTTATAAACCCCAGAAATTCTATTGGATAATATGCTAGACGCCCTTTTTCTGTTGAAAGAGTTTTGTTATGTACTAATCAGGTCCATGTGTTGCAGTCATCATTGGCATACTGTCCACCTGATCTAAATAGTAACATCACTGAAATATTTGGAAAACTAATCAATATATATAGGGGTGAGACTCATTTTCTCCTTTGCTCATGATATTTTTTTGGTATGCATTTGTTTTTTTTTTTTTTTTTGGTATGTATTTGTTGCCTTTTCTGTAGCCTGATGTGACATGTTCACTTTTCAATGGAAAGCACTGGGCGATGATCGAAGGTCATTTAGCTATTACAAGGCTATTCCAGTTATTGAGAAGTTGCCATTCAAAATTGAAAGTGCAGACCAGGTCAAAGATCTGCCTGGGATTGGGAAGTCGCTCCAGGATCATGTGAGTGGGGGGATATTCAAGATTAAGTTGCTACATTGATTGACTATTTTACTTGTTTTATGAAGTTTCATTAACTATCTGGATTTGTTGCTTATCTCTTCTTATTTTAAGTGTATATTGTAGAGTGACTTAAATCATTTTCCCCATTTTTAGGCCTGTGTAAAAAAATTTCACGGGGAAGTGCATTTGTTGAGTCATGATTCTCATAACAATATTCTTGTGTAATTTTTGTTTCATTTTTCTCATATGCTCTGTAGAATTTACTCATGCTCCATGCCTCACTCAATAAAGAATACTGTTCCCATTTTAGTGCAATAACTGATTATATAGACTTGAATATTATCTCCAGAAATTTCTAATCGATGAATGCAATCTAGATTTTGTAGGACCTATGATATAAAAATATGCATTTGTCTGTGAGTACAAAATTTTTCCTCTTCCAATCTCTCTTGGAAATCACCTCTGGAATTGGAATGTGCTTGCAGATACAGGAGATAGTGACTACTGGAAAATTGTCCAAGTTGGAGCATTTTGAAACAGATGAAAAGGTATTGAAGGTTTTTAGAGAGATTACAGTATCAGTGTATAGTTATTGATTTCATTTGTGCCCATGAAAACACACACATGTATAACTTTTATTATTTTATATGTTTTTATTTGTTCACATTGCACGCAAATAGATCTCCACACATGAGTGCCTGTACACATACACATTCGTAGATTATTATTTATACATATTAAACTCTTAAAATTTACATTTACATAGATTCAGACATATGCATGCTTGCCATGTCTGAATATGCACATACTCACACACGTACATACTCATGCATAGAATTTTGACTTTGTTGGGTGCATTCACTGATTGTCAGCCAAATGAGGACTGTATGATTAATATGATCATTACACATGGAGATATACATTCATGAGCATTCATATATGTGCAGAATTTTGACTTGTAAATTGTTTATTGGGTGTATTGTTTGCTTGCCAACCAAATGATGATCTCATGCTTATTATAGTAATAATTTCCTTAAATCTTCATATTTTAAAATTTGTTCTTTGGCATTTTTTCTAGTGTTTAATTGAGAAGACGACTTCACAGGTTAAAAGATGTGGCTGTAAAAAAAATGAAATTCACCTGTTAATTGTGAACAAAAAAAAAAAAAAAAAAAATTTACATTGTTATGAACAAATGATGCAGAAATGGCTAATCGTTAACTTTCCCCAATTAATTCTCACACAACTTCACTTCTCAACAATTTGCAGGTACGAACAATCAGTCTATTTGGGGAAGTTTGGGGTATTGGTCCAGCCACTGCCCTAAAATTGTATGAGAAAGGATACCGCATGCTAGATGATCTTAGGAATGAGGATTCATTAACACATGCACAGAAGTTAGGATTAAAATATTTTGATGATATAAAGACAAGGATTCCACGCAATGAGGTGTGACTATCATGCTTTTTCCTGGGACTTGACAGTGTAGCCATTACACAATTTGGGTTGCCTTGCCCCAGAAATTTTACATTATTGTTAATTTGCAGGTTCAAGAAATGGAACAACTTCTGCAGAAAGCTGGGGAAGAGATATTGCCTGGGGTGAGACACTATATCTTCTGCCTGAACTGGTTTATAAATGAAAATCAAAAGACTGCAAGGGGTTAGTCATGGGATAAGTTGTCTTGGGTTCAAGCATGGGAAGAAACCTTAGCCTGGATTTGAGTCAACTGATTAGGCAATAACCCATTTGGTGGTCACCCATGGTGATATTGTCTTGGTAATTTTTAAGAATGTGAGGGATTTTATTATTTATTTATTCTTGTGTGTTGGGGTGGAAGGAGAGAAGGAAGGGGGGGGGGGTGGGCGGTGGATATTGTCTGCTTAAAGAGCTCTGAACACTCCATTACCCGGAAAAAAAAACAAGAGCAATGCCAAACAAAAAAAATTAATCTAAAACTTCAGCAGATCTGTTGTGATCTGTTTGAATGCAGATGAAGTTATTTCATTGACAAACATAACTGTACGTTTAAACCTTCATGGTGACAATTTTGACATTCATAAATGTGTAATTGGTTCCTGTTTTACTTTTATATCTGTATTGAAGGTGGCTATCATATGTGGAGGATCTTATAGGCGTGGAAAAGCATCTTGTGGGGACTTGGATGTGGTAATTACGCACCCTGATGGGAAAAGGTAAAAATCCCTCTTTCCCCTTCATGCTTTTGTATGTGTGTATGTGTGTGGGTGTGTGTATATTGCTTCTTACAAGTGTGCTCATGTAGACATGCATGTGCCACTGATTGTTTGTGATTCAGTATGTATATGTTCCATGCTATAAAGCATTTGCCTATTCGGCATTATCAATATTTCATAAATTTGTATAATACTAAGCAGAATGCTATCCATGAACAAAGGTAGAACGTTAGGTTCTTTAATGAGTTTATACTTCACTGTACAGTTATGAGAATGATAAAGTGATTCTGTAGTGGGTCACAGTACAATTATGAGAATAATAAAGTGATTCTGCAGTGGGTCATCAATTATGCCAATTTAATTTCATGGTCATTCACTAATTCAGCATATATGCTGAGTCTTACTAAGTTAGGCTTAGCTAAAATACATTTTCAAGGACCTTGGCAACCTCTCAATTCATTTACAATGTTTGATCCCCTGTAAGGCACTTTAGCATATTCAGGAATATTATAAGTCTGATTATCTGGGTATATTCAGAAATATTACAGGTCTGATTCTCTGGTGTTGGCTTTTGAATTTCAAGTGATGATTAATAAATATCAACATTTTAAAAAAATTATCAACCTTGCTTGGTACTTTCAGTCATAAAGGTTTTTTACCAAGATTCGTGAAGAAATTGAAGGATATGAAGTTCTTAAGAGAGGATTTGGTATTTAGCGTACACAGTGAGGAGGTATCTTTCCTATTGCTGAACTTTCCTTTTATCGGTTTTTTTGAATTTTCAAATATGCTAGTAGCCTGGTACCATATGCCAAGACTATTAATGCATCAATGAGTACCTATGCTGATGAAGATAAATATATTTCTTCATCTTTTTCCTTGTGTAGCATATTGTAGATGGCTGTTGTTTTCTGAGTATAACAGTGCTTATGGGTCTTTAAATATGCAAATCTTTTATGTGGTCCACTTTGTGTGAGTCAGATAAGAATATCTATACCCTTAATGGTCAATATCAGCTGATGCTAGCAATCAGTTGGACTTTTTAAAGCTTGCCAGTAGGTCCCATAAGTACCATAAAGTCTATTATGTGGGCTAAATTGATGGGTGCTCTGCATTCATGATATAAGCATAATAGGGACTTTGGAAATATTGCTTGGACTTGGATGTGTCCATTAACATTGCTGTTATAGTGACATAACACGTGATTGTATCTTCTAGTGACCTCTTGACTTGAGGCCTGTCGATCTTGTTAAATGAAGTTGCTAAGAATTTGAATTACACAGGTTTCAAATTAGTTCACTGCACTGCTACTCTCACTTTTCCACATTACTATATTAGGCCACATCATAAAATATCACCTCTCATTTAATCTAGTTGCAAAGAGAACTTATATAGGGAAGGCTTCTGAAAAATAATTGCATGGCACCATTAACAGTTAATTTTGTTCAGTCGGGAGCTGGAATGGTGAGTGCATATTTCATGTTTTCTTTCTTCTCTCTTGTCTTCAATGTCTTAATAACTAGTTGAGAAGAATTTTCTGAAGTCATTATTGCTACACATATCTTGCTGAGATTTTCATCTGTTTACTTTGGATCAATTCTCGTATCACATGCCGTGTAAATGCCATACCATGGGTTTAAATCTATACTTTAGCTCTTCACATCTGCCACTTCGTAATCCAACAGGGAACTGATTCAGGTGTTGACACATATTTTGGCCTTTGTACATATCCTGGACGAGAACTGCGACACCGCATAGATTTCAAGGTAATTACTTCTATCATACTTCAAATTATATTTCTAAAGATTTTTCTTTATTTTATAAATGGATTGCCCTATGACTTCTGAAATTCATTACACGAGAGTCAATTAACTTCATCTATCTTTGATCTTGAACTTACCTCTTGCTTGAGAATGGTGTTGGAAATCGAAGGTAAAAAAAGAATAAAAAAAAAACTGAAATGATGGGAACTCCCATTCTGATATTTTATTTTACTTTCACTTGTCCTTCCTACTGTTTTAGTCCTTCCGAGCACTCACATCTTATTTTGGTTTGATTGTCCTACTTGTTTGTTATCATGATTGTTGCAGTCCTATTTGTTTCGATGCAATTTCTTATTGTTAGAATAAGAGTTACAGTTGTTCAAATAATTAACTTGGCTATATATGTGTTCCATTTCTTAGGTATATCCAAGGGACATCTATGCATTTGGTTTGATAGCATGGACTGGGAATGATGTATTAAATAGGAGGTACGTTCAACTTTTGAGCATCAATTAGCACACTTCCCTGCTGGCCCCATTCCACCCAGCATCACACCAAAAGAGAAAGGTGAAAAGGAAAAAAAAAAAAAATCTCGGTTTTTAAGAAATTCTCATCTTACAAGAGTATCTTTGATTTATCTGTTTATGGATCACCTATGTTTAACTGGTTTTCCCTGATTCAAAATGGACTGAGAAGGAGAAATACTTTAATGAAATTCATTGGATTATTGAGAAGGAAAAAAAAACAAATTTTAAAGTTCTCCTGTTTCAGGTTCTGGTGAAATAGTTAAACCTTTCTTATGGATGTGTCAACAACTTGGCAATTTGAGTGCAGGTTAAGATTGTTAGCAGATTCCAAAGGATACCGGCTGGATGATACCGGACTATTTCCAGCTACTCAGGCTTCAGGCGGCAAACGGGTAATGAGTTGGCTTTTCACTATCCCATACCTAGGAATTCTTTTCATGCGTATCTTAGGAAGAAAGAGTTATTTCTTTTGCAGGGTGCAAGAGCTACTGCAAGTCTGAGGTTCGACACTGAAAATGAAGTTTTTGATTTCCTAGGGTTCCCTTGGCTTGAACCCCATGAAAGGAACCTCTGAGATGTATATAGTTTGCAGAACATGCTGTACATACGAACAAATCTAGGAGGAACCAACAAGCCTACTATGGAGTGAGCAGGATCAGTTTTTGCCTGGCTCGTATTTTGCTGGTTTTTATCGTTGAAACCGATCCCAAAACTGTCTCCGACCTTTTAACCCTTCTAACTTGTATTATAGCTCCAAATTATAGCTTTTTTTGTGGTTTATAATCTGATGTATATAGCTTCTGAATTACCAAGTTTTGTGAATGAATCTGAATTTAAATGCAAATCACATTACGGAAGGACAATCTACTTAGTGATCTCTCATAACTACCTTTGCTTAACTTGCCTATTCATCTGTGATGACCCTGTTATTCTTATTGGCCTTGTCTCCAAGGATGAAAATTTTCTTAAATAAAGAATAATACATATATATATGGGAGGAATAAATTGTTTTATTAGAAACTAAAGATGGAAATTAAATAAGCTTCTAATTAGAAATAAAAATAACAAATCTACACTAAAATATAATTTTTTTTTATTAAATTTGAATCTCAGAGATGACTTTTAGTAGCACTGAATATATTAGTACTAAAATATTAAAATATAACACTATAACATGAGTTCAAGTGTTAGGAATATTATTTTGATCATTATTATTGTAATTGGAGTAAAATAAAAGAAGGTGATTTATAATAATGTATAAACATTTATTTATAAAATCAAAATATAATTTTTTTATTAATTAAATGGTCTGATTGTTCTTTTTATCGTTTAAGATGTAGATGGAGGTGTGAGAATGGAAATTCTCTTGTTTGTGAGGGTCAGTATAAAAAAAAAAATACAATTTATTTATCAATTTTAATGTTTAGATTTTATCAACTGGTACCTGGACACCGTAATAAAAACTTATTCTAAAGCCCAGACAAAACCCTCCAGACAACGTAAAAAGATAAGAACAGTCATAGAGAGAGAGGGAGAGATATCAGATATGGCTTCATGGAGCAAAGCTCTTGTTTCTATAACACTTGACTCGCGCTCTCCCTTATCTGTTTCCACCTATCCTCTGTTTCACAATACTTCTTCTTCTCCCACTATCACTCCACTTGTTGTGGGTTCAGCTTTCTGTGTACCCAGTCACTTAATTAGTATCAAACTCGCACATTCTTACTTATACCCTTCAATCAGCAAGAAGAAGGAAGCAAAACACATTTGCAGAGCAGCAGAGTACAAATTTCCTGACCCAATTCCCGAATTTGCTGACGCCGTAAGTCTATTCTTTTGCTTGCATAGTCTCTCTATTTGTTCGCTTAAATTGGTTAATAGTTAAGCGCTTTTGATTTTCGTTTTCCTCATCCTTTGTTCAGGAGACAGAGAAATTTAGAACCCATCTTCATGAGAAGCTTTCCAAGAAAGACGTTTGTGGAGATTCAGTTGAAGAGGTTGTTGGAATCTGCACTGAGGTGCTTCATTTCCCCTTTCTATGGCTTTTCTTTCTTGTCAAAATTTGTTTTCTTTTTCCTTATATATATTTAGCATAAATTATTCTCACTAATGCCTTATTGAAATTATACCATAGTTTTCTTATAAGTGATGAATGCAGTTTTAAAGCAATGTGATATGGGGTAGATTATTGCTCATTTTTGTTAACTATCTTGAATATGCTAATTAAAAGTAATTAAGAATTATTTTAAGATTGATTTGGCATGTTTTGGTTTTAAAAAATTTCAAAACAGCTAAAAAGCAGTTTCAAATTCTCTTTTGGGATAACATTCCAATTGATGCGTTCAAAATAACAAATTTTAACCTTTGAATGTGTTTCTAGTCTGTCAGCTTACAATCAGCATCGACTTGTGATAGACCGATAGGTGTGTAGACTGTAGCGGGATATTAAGCCAAAACTAGATCATAATAGGCATTGTTAGGATGACCCATTAAAACAATCTTACTTCAGAAACACCCAGCCCCATGTAAGAATAATCTCATGAATCTTCTTGACATATTGGTTTGCCTCTATCCTGTTTGTCATTTATCCGGCATTTATTATCATAAGTAGTTTAATAAGAAACATTGAGACAACCTACATTGAGGTTGAAATAACTTGTACAATTTGATGTGCATTTATGAGTTCTAATTGTTAATCACCAAGTTCCAGAGCGCCTGAGTGGTAAAAGGTGCAAAAAAAAAGAATAAATAAAAGCTTTTGACACAGTCAAATGGCTTGAAACTGCTCCATTCTCAAGTAATAGGATCAAGGATGTTTATACTGGGATTTGCCAGGATAAAATATAGAAAAGTGGAATGGTGATCCAGTATGTTATATCAATATTTGAAAACCATGAGAAAACTGTATTGCTTGACTACGAGCAGGGAGCTTACTTACATTAATGTCAAAATGCATCTATTGAAATAATGTGTCTTGCTAATTTGTATTTGATTAGGCTTTTGAGGTCTTGTCTTTCCTGGATATAGTTGCTATCAAAGTATACATGTGCTAAATTATGTTTGTTTGCCTCTTATATTTCTTTATACAGATATTCAATACCTTCTTGCACACAGAATATGGTGGTCCTGGAACACTCTTAGTCATACCTTTCATTGACATGGCTGATACTATAAATGAACGAGGTTTGCCTGGAGGACCACAAGCTGCCCGCGCAGCAGTCAAATGGGCCCAAGATCATGTTGACAAGGATTGGAAAGAGTGGAATGGAGGTGACAGTAATTGACAGAACAGCTCCCTAATCCTGAATTTAATAGGAGATTCTGTTAGCTGTTGTACTGTCAATTGAAGAAGCTCATCTAGCAGTTCTGTTTCTGTTTGTGCATCTCTGAAGGAAGTGAAAAGTCATTAGTCACTTGTTCCGGCGAAAAATGAAAAGTGAAATTTGATCATGTTTTGTGGAGGTGGTGATTGTGAGGGAAATATGCATATCTGTACTGTATTATGAGATTGCATAATGTCATCTCATGTGCTATGCCTTTTATTGGAATTTGGAAGCAGCTAGCTTTGAGCTGTTCAATTTTGCTGGAAATGTTCCACAGACTATCCCATTTTCTCCTGCATCTCAATCTTCATTCAACTGAATATGATTGTTTGCTTTCAGTCTTTTTCCGTATCTGAATATGAAGTGTGTATTGTATTGCCATGTTCTGTCTTAGCATTTCTCCAAGCTGCTTGAGGGGCATCCACCCAACAATCAGATATTTGAGAGTCTGTTATAAATAACACTAAGGGGACTATAACTTTGTAAAACTTTTTGTTTCTAAAATATATCTGTTGATAGCTTGATTTAATAATATAGCAGCAATACCAAAATCTTGTTTTATTATTACTTAGCAGGTATGTTAAGTTTTTTAGGGGTGTAGGTGAGTCAAGCCAAATCACGAGTTACTCGGGATCGACTCTTACATCAAGTCGAGCTACTCGAGTAGCTAGATGAGTCGAGCTACTCGAGTAGCTAGATGAGTCGAGCTCGAACTCTATATTACTCGGCTCGATAGACTCGCGAGCCTAATCGAGTTTTTATATATTTACCATTATATTCTTTATATATTATTAATCGAGTCTAAACGAATCGAGTCAAATCTAATCGAGCTTTTATATATTTATCATTTTACCTTTTATATATTACTAATCGAGTCTAAATAAACTGAGTGGAGTTCAAGTCAAGCTCACGCTTGGTACTGTGTCGACTTGATTCGATTCGATTAATCCTTTACTCGTTTAAGTTCGAACTCGACTCGATTAAATTCGAACTCGTTAATTTTGCTTGAACTTGAGCTCGAGTTTTTAGGATCGAGTTCGAGTTTGAGTATTCCAAAATTCGACTCGACTCGACTCATTTACACTCCTAAGTTTTTTTTTATGAAGTATCTCAACTTTTTTCCGGCCATACTTCATGCCTTTTTCTATATTTATAAGCACTAATAAGTGACAACACTATTATGAATGTAACCTTACATGTTGAATGGAGAAACAGAGAACCATGTAATTGATTCAAAGTTGATTAAAATTTTTATTACATTAATTGGTTTGAGTTGAGTTGAGGTAGGTATTTGTGAAATTACATAACATAGTAATGAACAAGAAAAGCTGTTGAAGTTTTATAGCCAAAGTTCAACGTGCCTTGACTAATATTCAAATGCTGTAGACGTGCAAATCACTTGTTCTTGATGCATTTAAGATGTATACTGTGGGGTGCAATGCAAGATCATTATAGATGGGCCAAGAAAAGAATGAGAGTCTGATAGGCCGAGCTATAATAGCCAAGATAACTGAAGCTTTAATGGCCCAACAGAAGGAATAAAGTAAGAGTAATCCCACATCGACAAAATAGAAACAAGCCAACACAGGAGAACTCTATATAAGAAACTGAAATAAATTGATAGAATCACGCAGCCGTGCGGTGAGCACAAAGCGAACTATTCTTTCGCCTTTTACTAAAGAATACCGTGTGCGCGCCGCAGATAGCGGCATACGCCAATTTTTGGAGGGTATCCCTTTTAAGGGTAAGCCCCATAACTCAATAGTAAAATGTTTATTCTGCCCTACGAACTTATTAATGTGATAATGTTGCACCATTAATTCTATTAAAATGTTTTATTTTTCTCCCTTATAGAGCTGCAGTGATAAAAAAGGGCTGGCACAGGAGAAGGTTTATAAATTGCTTCTTTACACAGGTTAGAACACTAAATTTTAGGTCCATTTGGGCATTTTTGACTGCCGGGTGAGCAGCCTCTTGCTAACAGTTAGCAATCTCTTTTGAGAGGTGTGTGAAGTTGATTCCAGAAGATATTGCGCAATGTGAATTCATTCTAGGTATAGAAGGGGGTTGCAGCACAAATTTTTAACATAACCCATTTAAACATACTTAGAGCAGGCATAAAATGGTTAATAGTGTTTTGAGTAATTTTTACACATGAAATCTTCTCTAGTGGGATAGAGAGTGAACCCTAACAAATGAATTGGACACTGGATAAAATTAAAATAGGAAATATTTTGGTCTGTACTTGAGAGGATTGTGGGCATTTAATTAACTCATTTGATAGGGGGTCGAAGAGAGGACTGCAAAGCTCTGCCCTTATGGCCTAGCAAACTAATACATCAAACGAAGAGATATCCCACATCGCTCGAGGGAGACAAACCAACACATGAGAGCTAATATATAATCCACTTAAATTAAAACTATCCTTCTCTTGCAAAAGAATACCTTTAAGGCGATCAGACGCCAATTTTTGGAGTCTAGCAAAAATTCGTAGTTCTAGTAAAAATTAGTTCATTTGAGGTTCTTACAATTGTGTTAATTCGTAGACGAAAATTGAATACATTTTGTAAGCTTGAAACTAGTTTCATTTTCATTCTATAACAAAATGTTATGCTATGCCCTTACATTTTAATACAGTCACAAAACATCTGTATGCAAAAATGTAACCAGATTGAAATTTCCAGATCTGATCAATTTCTGTCCATCTCATCCCTGTCTATGAATCGCTCAAGCAACTCTTTATCTTTCAAAACCAAGCAATTGTCAGCCTTCCCAAACCAATCGTAGCGTCGTTTGGCAACATAATCATAGACAACATCCCTGAGTGGAGCTGGAATTATCAAGAGTGTGCTTAAAGCGGAATATGGTGGAGGCAAATATGCAAGTACTCTCAGTGCAGCTGCAGGAGCATAAAGGATAAATTAATTAGGACTTCAGTATTTGTGCTCCAGGAAAAAGGATTGGAAAGCTTATCCTAATATAAGTGTTCAAATTTTGCATTGCAATACTAAGCCAAAAACTACACAACTAAATAGAGCAGTCTTATCTTTTGCCATCTTTAAAAAGGCTGCTCCCTTAGGCATTGCATTTGACAACAATTGGTTCATGCACCACAGGACAATTATCTCAGAGAAAGCATAAAGGGAGGAGAAAAATGATTATTTTTTATGACGGACTATAAAATAAGCAGATGTGGCCTGTGTTTTAATTAAATTATTGATACCATGAAAATATAGAAAGCAAACAACTATGCAAATGTAAGTAGGGCAATGGGTGTTCGGTATCACTGTAGTTTTTTGTTTTGTTTTTTTTTCAAATTTCAAAAAAATAAATATTAGAAAATATTTTTTTAAAAATTATTTTTTTTTTCTTTCATTTTTATCCAAAAACATCTTGAAAACAGAAAACCAAAACATTCAGCGAAGAAGCAGAAAGCCTTTTGAAAGAAGCTATTCAGGAACTGAAGGAGAGTCAAATACAACAATTTCTAGTTTTCAAAATATTGTTTTTATTTTCGAAAAACAGAAAACATAAAATATAAAACGACACCGAACTCAGGTAATGGTTTCAAGTATGAAATGGGGATTGATTCATATGGACTAACTATCTATATTCCAAATATATCCCTGAATGCTGTGAAATTTACTAAATTCAAAAAAGACAAGACTTCAGATTTCTATAGGGTGGACTGTGGAGGTTCTTCTCTAAAACCGAAATCATTTAGAGTAAGCAACTGAGGAATGGATCCAAATACAAAACACTCGGCTCATGGAGTTCATGGAAAAATACCATCAAGTTCAGCCTTCACTTTAAGTGGTACAAGTGCTCATTTTTCTGAGGTTATCACTGAACATCAATTTCCAGACAAGCCCATAACAAAGATGCAGAAAAATAGTTATAGAGCAGATGATATAATGTGGAACTAAGAACATAAGTAAGATCTGTTTTAAATAAACAAACAGCATACATTGTAGATACGAGTTATGTTGTTAAAGAACTAACCAGTAGATGCTTGGTGGTATAAACCTGGGCCTTCAATGAACAGAAAGCGACGAAGAACATCTTCTCTGTCAAGACCGCACAATCTCAAGTATGGCTCAGCAGCCTTTGATTGGAGGCAACAGAATTTGATCTTCCTATATTTGTCTGCTTCAATCACCCATTTCACTCCTGTAAAATTGCAAGGGGCTGAGGCATCAAAATACTAATTCTACAATCACTATTTTACATGTCAGAATTATACTTTGGCAAATTAGGAAGCAATCAAAAGGCAAGCACAAGAATTGAAGTTGATGAAGATGAAGATGAAGATGGGAATGAATATGCTGAATAAACCTGAGATAAAGAAAACAAAAGGCCTTGAGAAGAATCAAGTAAACTTTACTATTGTCGTATTTCAAGGAATAATGCTATAATCAAGTTGGAGAACACAACACAATGCATAATTTTTCCATATTCCTTAATGAATTCATGAAAATATACAACGAAAATAGCAAAATCAGAACAAGTAATAGCTGAATAAGAAAAGTAAAAATAATAAAAGCCCATTTTCGCGTGTTATTTAAGAAAACCCCTGAAAACTTAAGAAGAGTGAGAGGCAACATGTGTACCTCGGTGGCAGAGATGGCAGACGCCATCGTAGACAACGACGCGTGGCTGAAGGAGGGTGGGTGCCGTAACCGGCTTCATGGTGGTAGAAAGAGAAACATCTGGGTAAAGCAGATCGTCTTCTTCTGCAGCAACGTCGGCAACATCAGCCGCAGAAGAATCTGAAACGGCATCGGTTGGTGATGAAGAGAAAGAGATTGATGAAAACAATCGATACTTCAATATAAAAGAGGAACAACAGAAAAATGGAGCTTTTGCAGTCAAGTTTCGAAGCATTTTGGTTATATTTTAATTTTGATCACACTAGGTAATATTTAAATTTGGAGGGTTCCTTTCTTGGCTGCCAAGTCGGTGAATATTCTGGGCCCACGGTCCCATCGAAAATCATAAATCGCACTTTTGAATGTGATAGTGACTGTAGGATCAGACATCAGGGATCAATTTGGATTTGAAAAATTGTTTGGAAGAGGGGAAAATAAGATTTTGGGCCCACAAAATTCAATGCCTAGAAAATTGGAGAGAAAGCGTGAGAGAGAGAAATTTTTGGCTTTTGCCCCTTCTCCCATAATTTTCTGCCTCTCTCATATTTTTCCTTCCCCTTGTTTTCTCAAATAAAATGGTATTTCATCAAGGATTATAAATCTGCTAATGTCACAAGTCACTGTATTTAGGGGAATAAAGAAATTTAAAGCATATATAAAATCTATTTGTGGTCACTTGTTTCATTAGTCATTATAAAATCTATTACACATTTTTTGAAGTTGACACAGAGAACACAAGTCCATGAAAGCATAATGCTGCAATCCTTGTAAAAATACTTGCTTCTACAGGTTCAACTTGGAATAAATTAAATCGGCTAGTTGAACTTTCTGGCCAAAAAATAAAGGAAACACCCTGTAATCTCTATAACTGTACACATTCCTCTTGAACTTGGCCTTCTGCAGCAGAAAGAAAGACGTAATAATATTAGACGACATTCCTATAAATACTGAATAAAAAAATAAGACAACATTTAAACGTATGAGAACTAGGTGAAACTGGCAATCTCACCATCAAGCTCGACAGCCAAATTTGCTTGAGCATCAGCCTCAGAGTTAAATTCCTGTGAAACACATGCTAGACCAGGTCAGGGTAGTAGGCAAAGCCAAAGAAGCACCAGCAGTTTGAATTACACACTTTCATTTAAATTCAACTTCTATACCAGTCTAGTAGAATGATTATTTGAGCTCTAGGATAATAGGAGAATCAAGATCGATCTTATAACATCAATTTTATGTGGATTCAGATGCCAGATGTTTATCTATTTATTTATTTCAACACAAAATTGATCTAAGGTTATTCCAAGTGGATACTAAACCTTGCAAAGACAACTTAGAAATTGTAGGTCAGGTTAGTCTGTATCTTAACACACCAAATGAAGTTTTATCCCTCTATAGACAAGGCAAACTAGCTTATTCAAGTTTCGTAAGCAATTGTAGCATGCAAGCTATGATGACAAATTAGCAGTATTAAGTAGGCAGAACTAGATACTAGATCACATCCTCATTTTGCTCTCTGTTAGAACAAAAGGAGACTTAGAACAAGATACAAAAGACCAAGCCAAATTGTGAACAAGCTAGCATAACAATTGAGCTCATAATGTGAAACATCAAGGGTCAAAAACCAGTTCAGAATGTACTGATTCACAATAGAATACAGTTGATGCTCAGATGGGCAGAAGCCAATTAAATCTTCCAGCAAGAAGCTACTGCTGAACGGACAAATGCACTAGAAAGCCTTTGATGTTTGTGCAGGTATTGACAGATCAAATTGCTTATGGACAAGAAGACCCAGTCAAAAAATTGGGCGATCGGTGCAATGATAGGGAATCTGATTTAACAATGGATGTTACCAAGGAAGACTGATATTACTATCTGTCCTATACACAGAAAGAAAGTGTTTTGGAAAAATATTAGATTAACAAATGGAAGCATGTTCTACCAACACAAGATATAGGACACCAATCACAAAAATACAAGGATGATAAAAACAGTACATACCCTTAGAACATGGTGGATCTGAAAAGAAACAAACTTGTCTTTGAGCTGTTTGGCCTGCTCATATAGTTTAGCCATGTTTTGATGTTTGACCTTCCATGAACCCTGAATCTGTTCCATACTTTTCCATGTGAGAATTGAAAATGAGATACCAAAACACACCCAGGACTATGATAAACAAAAGACCAACAATCAGGTAAATTAATGCAATATGAACTGGACAGCTGAACCATGGATCCTAAGCTTTTTACAACCTATGAGTCATGAGATTGGTGTGAAAAGTTCTTTTTTCCAAGCTTGCAAGTCCAAGCCAAAAAGAAATGAGAAAAAGAAAGAAAGATATGCATACAGTATTTTTGTACATTGATAACCATAAAATTAAAATTAAAATTTCAATGAGAAAAGAAATGCTAAACTGTAAAGAGATGCTATTCAAACTAACTCAGAAAATAATAAAATAAATAAATAGAAATAATAGATATAATATAACAAATAGAAATAATAGATATAGCAAAATAAAAAATATAAGAAGGCCCCGTTTGGGGTTGAGTTTCACAAAAATGTTTTTCAATAAAATTTTTTATATTATTTTTAAAACTGTTTTTTCTCATAAGCAGGTAAATTGATGTTTTTCTCAGAAATAGATTTGAAAAAACAGTTTATAAAAAATAATAAAAATCAATCAATTAAATAAAAAAAATTCTAAAAGCGTTTTTTTAATTCCTAACAACAATCCCAAACGCAACCGAAGACTGGGAAGAAGGGGCAGGAGTGCAGAATTAAAAGGCAAACCAACCTGAGAACAGATAAGTTTGGAGTCACCTTGGACATGAATTTTTGTATAACCCTTTTTAAGAGCATATTTCAAACCTAAAATCACGGCTTTATATTCAGCTGCATTGCATGTTGCTGTGCCCAATCCTTCTCGCAATCTGCAGATCTATATGAAGTGGAAGTTTAGAAAGATAGAACTAGTAATAGAAGATAGGATGCAACAGAAAAGACAAAATGCATACCACATTTCCATCAGTAGTCCGCAACAAAGCTCCTGCCCCAGCTGGTCCAGGATTGCCTCTTGAAGCACCATCAAATTCCAAAATACAGGATTGCTGCAAATAAAGGATCACGTTTGTTATTGTTCTCCAAATTCATGCAATTCTTTTAAATGTATAATTAAAAGGCATTTATCAACTAATCTTGACAAGACTTACTCAAGAATGCCTTTTAACTAATTATAGTATCAACTCATCAAAAATGATAAGCTAGAAAGACATATATTAGCATCCATCAGGCTTCAATATGCATCCACTTACACGATCATAAGACAGTGCTTGAGCGTTACTTTGACTATCCAACTTGACATGCTTTCTCAAGGGATCAGCCAAACTAGATGTTGATTCATCTGTTTCCTGCAATGCAATAAACAAGCATCTAAACAAAGTACAATAAATACAACAAACAACAAGTACAAAAGCTGCTTCCACCTGCCCATGGAATCTGCTAAAACAACTTATCAAAGGTAAGCCATATCATAAACCCATAAAAATAGCTAAATCTCATTTCATGAACTATGAAAGTGTGCCCTTACTTAAAAGGCAATAGACACTCAAGAAAAGGATGCACAAGGTTCTTTCCTATGGAAAAACAATAACATAAGGTGATGTCATATTCCACAAAAGTGCACTTTCACTCTTAAATATTTTTTACATAATCTACAATTCAAAGAAAGATGGCACTCCAAACTTACCAAGGTCTGCAATCCCACCAATTCCTGTGATCTCTTTTTTGTTGCATCCAGTGCAGACGTTTCTCCTCTGGAAGAAGTGGGTTGCTGCAATGATATAGTCAGTGAAACTTCCATTATACAAGTCACCTATCTGAAATTTCTTCAAGCACCATGGACAAGCAAAAGAGCATGAAAGATTTCAATGAAAAATTGTTTTTACTTGGCTACCATAGAAACTAATTGGCCATTCACACCAATCTGGTAATTTCATTTAATTACCTTTTATTCCTCACATTGTTGATGAATTTGACAGACAATAATCCTTTAATAAAATTCAGATATTTAACAATCCAAAAGGAAACTCCTCTATTACCAAATTGAATAATTAATGTTGCAGTAAAGATAATGGTTTCTTGATATAATATTGAACAAACATGAGATAATTAACCGAGAAAAATTATTCCAACCGTTATATTCACACATAGGATAATGTGCAACTCACCTGAAAAGGACACGGAACAAGTGTGCCAAAAAGGTCCTCTTTCAAATCTGCAGCTCGAATAGTGTACAAAGCATTCTGCAGCCCACGTGAAGTGAGATACTCTTCAGCGTCCTTAGGTAAAGAGTATCCTTTATAAACACTGACAGGAGGATCGCATATCTACCAAAACAGAAAGTTGAAACATTCTTTTAAATCCAACCAAATTCACACTTTTATTCAACAAAGAAACTGTTGTTAGCATGTCGTACAGTCCTGTAACATTACTTTTAAACTAAAATACAGGAAAACAACAAGCAACACTGACAACACAATTGTTCAGAATGGGCATTACACTGGTGTTTACCTTTTAACTAGCACTGATCAATGAATAAAGATTTACAGATTATAGCACTTAGTTGGATGAATAACAAGGGAACATAATCCAAAAACAACTTGAAACTACAAGAAGTATATGTGAATACATTTCATCCATAGGTTGTTTGGAAAAAACGTATTCCATAAAATTTCATGGATTCACTTCCAAATACACACTTATTATGTTTCGAATTTCTATATCTTTAATTCCATAGAATTAATTACTTGAGTCAAATTCTATCAAAATTGATTCAATTTGCAAATGACTTCAAAAAAACCTTGGAGTTTTAAAGATATTAAAAATGCTGTCATTATTTAAAATGAATGCTATCTATTAATATATAAGATACAATGAACATGAGATTTATTTACAAATGAATTCATTTTGTTATGAAATACATTTGCAAATGAAATGAATTTCATATTTATTTGGTTCAAAACATAATGTTAAAGTCATTACCACTGAAGAGATACTGAAGGCAAAATGTTATGACCTTGAAGATTGAAATGAAAATAGAAAAGGCATTATTTTTATTTCCATTATTCCAAGAATGAGAATTGATAACACAAAATAACCAAGTGAAATTAAGGACAATAACATTTGATAAGCATGAACAACCACCCATGAAGAATTAAAGATAAAAAAAAAATTACCGATGATCCAACTTGAGCCTGACAATCAGTGAAACTCTTATAAACACCAACAACATCGCCTTTCCGCACAACAAAGAAAGCATCCTTCTCTTGCTCCATTTGTGATGGCTTTGGATCCAATTTCTTCTTACGCGAAGCTTTTACAGTAGCTTTTTTTGACGAGTAACACTGAACACGAAACTTAGGTAATAGAAATTCCAAATTAACTATTTTAAGACCAGTTTGTTCAAAGTTTGTCGAACATTGATGCAAAGCAGTCCTTGAAACGAAATGGCTTGCCCTTCCAAATATAGCAGCAGTGTACGAAGAAAGACGCGATACGCAGTTCATTACAATCTAGTCTTCACCAGATTTCTGGAAAATAAATAATTTATATTACAATTGCCTAACATACAATAAAGTGATTCACTCTTTCCCGTATTTTCTCAACAACCAAACAGAGCGAAGAATTTAACACCTAAACAGTTTTATTCAGAAAATTAGAATAGGAAAGGGAAGGGAATTGAAGAAAGCTTAATATACGAAACGAACATTACCGACAGAAAATTTGATGAAGCTATGATGAGAAGAGAGACGAGAGCCCTCTTCTCTCTGCTATGCACGCCGGAAAGAGAATCAGAGAGAAAAATTGTTACTGATACTGAGCTATGGGTTTTGGACGGGTTTTGAGGGGGTGTTTCGGCCGGGCTGATTATTAGAGGAATAGGCTTTGTAAGGCCCGTATAGTATATGGGCCAGCTAAGGCCCACTCGTCGTTTAGTTCTTATTTAATTCAGAATGATAAATTTCTTTTGACTTGTATTATTAATTAATTAATTAATTATGACTCGTATTATACTCATTTTTTTTTTTTTTAATATCGAGAAACAAATACATTATCATTGACACTTAAAATTTTAATATTCATGTTTTATATTGGATTAAATATTTTCAGAGTATTATAAAATATGTATAATCAAATTGCAGCCTAACTATAAGATCATATATGACCTGAAAAGTAGACCTAAGTTTAATCCCCCTACATAATGTTCAAAAAATTAAAAATCAAATTTCTTTGCCTTTAATCAATATATTCAGAATGATATATTATTTTTTCAACCCAACCTCCACTGATTTTTTGCAAGATTTGGAAGATGAATTTGCTTTAATCATTCACTAAGAAAACAAAAAAGGTACTTACACAACCCACTTTGAGGTCATTTGAATATTGAACCTTTAACATTTAAATTTTTGGCAATATTACACTCTGAGGAGCAAGCAAGGAACATAAAAATATAAACTTTCTACTTTAATGTCAGCCGAGATGCATATTTTGCTTTCCATTTTTCAGGTGTCTCGTATACTTGAAATGTATGTTATGAATTAGCTCTCTTCCCTTGAAGATGGAGGAGATTTTAATCCGTATTTAGTGAACACATCGTTCAGCACGGCCTTCTCTTTGATCTTTAACCTGGATCAGGATTGAAAATGATTCAATAAATGTTCAAAAAAGAAAAGAAAAGAAAAGAAAACAATATCACTACTAGACTGCTTAATGCAGGAACTCACCTCTTTGCAGATCCTGGGATTTCCATCTTGGGAACCTTCTCTCCTCTCCCCTTAGCAATGATCTTTTTCTTAGTACCCATGTTTTTATCTTGTTTCTTGGAGGAGAATGAACCAGTTGTAGGTTCTATTGTTGGCTCCATGGTATCATCGGTATTCAGCTCTGAAATGCTGAAAGACTCCATGTTGTCTGTTACATCGTTCAATTTTGCTGTTACGAGTTCAGCATCTGTGTCATTAGGTACATCAAAGGAATTTTCTTCAAAGGACGAATCATCCGTATCAAAATAAGCATTTGTGCCATCTTCAACAGCAGGAACATTGGAGTTTAAACCAGAGTAGAAGCTTCCTGCTGATTCATCATCAGAAGAGTTGGAAGAGTGTGAATTTGGCATCATACATTTTATCTGCTTCTGAGTCCTGCCAAATGCTACAGTTTGTCCAGAAAATTGCTGCACAAACCTGCCATGAATAAATACATTTCACATAAAAGATATGCTGAGAATTTTAGATCTCTATAACCTATTTCAGTGAGACAAAATGTCTGTCCTACATGCAACATATCCACCCTGGGATCATATTTCCTGATATAGCAATGAACCTGGTATGAAAGAGAATATAGATGGTTCATGTAAATTTCATAAGATGACCAATCCATATTTTTAGAGTTAACGTTTTTCACCATGTTTTAGTTGTTAGCTTTTTTTTTTCATATTCTCAGATGTATTGAATACTCATTGCTGAAATTTCTAAAGAGGGGAGAAAAGAATTTAATTCACAGAGTCACAAAGTAAACCTTTTCACATGCCTCAAAAACATCTCCCATCACCTTCCAAGACAAAAAAATTGAGCTGCAAGTGAACCAAGAAGTTTGAGAAACAACTTGGATGCTTGACCTGAAAGATGTGTTGTTCAAGTCATTTAATAAACAAGCCCAGTAACACTGGACTTGGCTTATTTAGTTTCATGAGCAGATGAGTTAAGTTTGGTTATGTGCTCATAAAAAGGTCTGTTATGAGCTCATCAACAGGTCTGTTATGAGCTTACACTGGCTCAATTAAAGGGCAAATGCTAATGTTATAATAGTTCAACAGAAGACAACAGGATCCCTATTTCCTAACTGTCCTAACGTTGTACATAAACCAAGTAGTTCATGAGCAGCTTAATAAGTGCTCATTTATGGTTTTTGCCCCTTTTTCTTTTGAAGCCTAATTTTCAAGTTTATTTAATAAGTGAATGTGGTCAATATATGTAAAAACTTGGCTCAACTCTTCATAGCAGCCCTAAATTAAAAGAACGGGTTGAGAATTTGTCCATCAGATTTCTACAAGACATCTTAGTTTTAGTTCATATTTCCTTAATGTTAATATAATTTACAAGGTTTGCAACATGACCTTGACATCTACCTCATGAATGGCATATTTCTTAATGCTAAAACATTTATCTATTTTATAAATTAGGATTAATTTTTTTTCGACTAGCATCAAGATCAGGAAAAGCAATCACAATCTTGTTATTGCAATTAGGGCTGAGCACGGGACTCGGAGATACCGAACCGTACTGAAAATCCGAACCGAAAATATCCAAAACCGAAAAATATTCATTGACCGTTTGACTTTTTCCGAACCGAACTGTCCCTATTTTTTTTTTTGTACAGTTATGGAGATTAGTAGTTATTCATACCGAGAACCGTACCGAACCATCCCGAACCGAAGAACCGAAACTAGAACTGATTTAAAGTGTTCTTTTATATATATATATATATATATATATATATATATATATATATACACACACACATTTTGATATTGAATTAACAACACATTTAAAAAAATTCAATAATGTATAAGCCAAATTTAATTTTTATCAATTATAAAATTTTATTTTCAAATTAGTAGTTACAAAATATATATATATATACACACACACATTGATATTGAATTAGTAACACATTTAAAGAAATTCAATAATGTATAAGTAAAATTTAATTTTTATTAATTATAAAATTTCATTTTCAAATTAGTAATTGCAATATATATATATATACACACACTTTGATATTAAATTAGCAATACATTTAATGAAATTGAATAATATATAAGTAAAATTTAATTTTTAATTATTTAAAAATAGAAAATATCTGAATCTCCGTTTTGTCCCGTTCCGTATCGAACCGTCCCATTAGACCCGAATCTCCGTCCCGAAAAATCGGGACGGTTCAGTACGGAGATTTTTCCTTACGGTTCGGTTCCGGAGATTTTCAAATCTCTGGATTCCCCCGAACCGTGCTCAGCCCTAATTGCAATAATGTCCAGCATCAAAAGCATACTATTTTGATATTTCAGTTATCGGAAAAGCAAATATACCTATCAGCATCCTCCTCATATTTGAAATCAACAAACGCGAAGCCCTTGCAAATAGGGTCCTTTGTCTTTTTATTTCCAGAAACGGCTGGGATTATATTAACAACACCAGTAACTTCTTTAAATGCTGATTTCAGATCTCTGTGTATGTTCTTTTTCTTTGGAAGGTTGACAACACGCACACGGATACCACTTGGTACAACTTCAGGCACTGCATGAATCCAGCAGGTGCAGTCAGATTCAAGTTAACATGGAGAAGTACACTTCACAGAGTACCAAAATAATGACAGAAATAACTGTTGGATATATTGTAATTGCATTTTCAATGAACCTAATGCAAAATATTTTAATATGCTGCTTCGAACACAAAAGAGAGAGACAATTAAATGAATCCTGGAAGTACAAGTACAGTGTGTTTTCAATCTTCATTTATTTATTTTATTTTTCCTTTTTCTTATTTGGCAGATTAGATTAGAAGTTCCAAGAATAGATATTTGTAAACTTGATTTGCAAAAGATATTCATAACCATAGGCATCTACTTATTTATCAGACTTCTGGAAAAAGAATGCTCGAGGTAATGCATGCAACTATGAATATCTAAAGCAAGAAGCATAATAAACGTGGCCGGATGTCTATGATAAGGCTTTTATAAGTGGAAAACAGAAGCAGGTGACTCAATGCCTCTACAAAAATTAGACTACAAGACCATGGGTGTGAGATCTGATAAAGGAATTTCCCCATGGCATTACTGGGAAAAAAACTGATACATCATCAGAATTGGGGTGGATTTTCCAGAGAGAGATATCCTCCCATCCTTGAAAATAAGATTTTGAATTTGTAAATTTTCCTAATGCCATTTTTGGCACACTTATCTCACCTAAATAGACAGATTTTACATCTTTCCATGTTGATGAAAATACAACTTCATATATTTGATTCCTTGAACAGCTGCTACTGTGGTGAATTTATCTCTAACAGTTACATCCACATCAATCTTCATCCATCCTCATTGATCAACCAAGAAGTGGCCACATTTGAGATGACTTTATTAACATTTTCTCAGCTTTACAATTCTCTTTGAATACTTCTAACATCCATCTAGTTATTGCCTTTATTTCAGGGATACCTCCTTTCTGCTCTTTCTTGTAAGTTGTAACTCTGCACCTGAACTCTTAACAAAAAAATTCCAACAATATAGTATTTCCTGACCTTCTCTGCCAGAAAATGCAAGACTTGCTCCATGATGATCAAATATTGGAGGGGCGTTAATTCCAATTGCCAAGCATGTCATTCTCCAAAACATTCTTCTGAAACCACATCTCAACAAGATGTGCTCAGGGTTCTGATTGCTGCTGTGAGAAAGGGAATAAAATATCTTCAACTTCTTATCTACTATTACTTCTTTTCTTTTAAAAAGAAAGAATCCACCATCATTTTTCAAGTCAGTTTTTCAGATGTTCAAGCACTCTGGCCTTCTGCAGTTGGTTCCACCCCTTTTCCAAGATGTGTCAGGGATGAGAATCTATAGTTTTGATCAAGCTAATGGGAAACTATGTCAGTGAAATTTAGGAGTCCATACAAGCAGTAGAAGCCCAATCCATAATTGCAAGCGAAAAAACTACTGGAACATTCGCAATATGAGTCTAAGATATCTAATACCACAGTGCTAAACTAAGGAAACAGCATTTTCTATTGCACTTGAAAGAGCCAAGATCCTGAAGTCGTTTGCACTGATGACAAAGATGAGGCTTTATGTTTCTTTTAACACGCCTTTTCAGCAAATACCAACTTGGGGATATATCTATAACAGACTTTGAACCTGTGGTCCAACTATGCAATTCCAACCAATGGAAGATCATTAAAAACTTATTTGCTACAATAGGCAGAGGGAACCTCCTTGTTCATATTGAGACTCCACCAATCCAGCCATTTTACTAGAAGTAATTTCCTGTTTCAGGATGTTGTCCTCCCTCCTAAGGTTTTCTGTCATACATATACTTTTGTAGCCGAACAAAATATATACAAGAAAGCTCACAAAATCCAAAATAAGAAAACAAGCAGAAATAATTATCACTACCCAGCAACTTCCTTCAGTGATTTTTCTACAGAAGGAAGTGATACTCACTTATAATAAGTAAAATAAGATAAGGATGTGACATTGTGTAGCAGATTATAAAGCTAAACAACAATTCATTAGCAGCCTAAAGGGAAAAAGAAAACACTGACCTTTCTTGTTTTGAATGTCTTTGTTGGGCGCAGAATTGACAGGATTATTTTTAAGGTTATCAACATTAGCAGCCTGTGCCTTTCTACTCTGTTCCATTTCTTCGAGCAGCTTGTCTTCAATAGAAGTGTTATACACCTTCCCTTCACCGAACCCACGGGGCTTGTTCTCTAGCCACTTTTTCATCTTCTCAAGTGGCAAAAGCATCCCAGCATCTTCATCTTTATCTTCATAATCCTCATTCTCATCGTCGAAATCATCAAATTCATCATCCATATCATCAAAGTCGCTCATTTCCACAAGGGTAGTGCCACTCTCACTTGGCTTCTTTATCGCATAAAGACACAAAATATCATCTCTTTTCTCTAAAAGAGAACAGAAACTGAAATGGGTAAGTCGAAATTGTAGTGGAGAAGAAAAGAAATACTTGTTTTTGAAGCGGAGAGCCAAGTGTGAATTTGAGACATAGGAGAGATGCGGCTGAATTTTACGAGTTTCATTTGGTATTATAAGACAAGGCGAGATTGAATTGGTGGGGGTGATGAGAAGAGACGTTGGACTGCCCACCATCATTTGGCTCTTCAATTCAGCTCCTGCTACTCTACTCTACTCTGCTCCGCTCCGGCTAATTCTTAATGATATTCTGCTTTACAATTTTACTATATAATTATAAATTTGCAAAATATTGCACAAACATGGTGTCGTGGTGTAGTTGGTTATCACGTCAGTCTAACACACTGAAGGTCTCCGGTTCGAGTCCGGGCGACGCCATTTTTATTTTTTACGATTTTCTCGACAATTATTTGGGCCTTTGAACCCAACAATGTTATTGTGTTGTGTTTTTTGGATAAAATGGGCTGTGGCCTATTAAGAGCCCATCGAATTAGTGTATAAGAAACTCCAAACCAAATCCTGTGGAAAATAAGATCAATTACAATAAGCCTGAAAAATGATGGCTCCAAGTCCATGGGGCAAAGCTGGTCTACTTGGGTTGCCAAAATTTGAATGGCTCAAATCATTCGGGTATGGGTCAGTTTTATTGAAATTTCCATATCAAAGCGAACAAAGAATATAAAACCTGTTATTAAAATTTCTTATTTTTAAGAGATTGAAGTGTCTCATTGTCTTTATTTCATTTAGTGGTTGAATGTTAACAGATAATAACTACGATTTAAAGATAAAATATTTACGATTATACATTTTAATTTTTAACTTATTAATTATAATTTTAAAACGTTTATCACTAAATTTATATTGAAATAGTGCTATTATATTTATTTTATCTGAAATCAATTATTAGAACTTATTCAAACACTAATTACTCATTCAAATGGATACTCAGGTCTATTTTGTTTATAAGTAATAATTTGTCGTTAGTATTTTATTATCAACAAAACAAAATTATTAGTGTTTAACACTTTAATCATAATGTTAAATTCCTTAAAATAAAATTTAAGAATACAATCATTATATAAATCATATGAGACTTCAAATAGCAAAATTTAACTCTCAAATGGCTCTTGTGTTGGCTTCTCGGAACCATACATCAGGAAGCAAGTACAACCCAAAGTCGAAGACTAAAACATTAATTTGTTCCTGTTGTTGTTGTTTTGGCTCGTGGTTAGTCGTTTGTAATGAAGAAAAGGTTTTGCAGGCTTTACTTTAATCACTGTCCATAAGGGTTCAAATGGGGCCAATGACACAGCCAATTCAACTAATGCAGCCAATTTTGGCGTTTTGGGTACAGCAATAACTAACATTCTTGTGGATGGCAAATGGCAATGCCATATGAAAATTGAACGCCCCAACGTTTAGGGGAAACCAATCACTGAAATGTACAAAGTACTATAACACTACCACTGCTACCCTTTAATTAGTCCTTGCATCAGATCCTCTGCCACACTCCTTGTTGAATTAGGGAAAAAGGAAAATTAAGCCGTCTCGTGAGGTTAGGACCCTACTGACATCACTCACTAGTCATGTCTTTGTCATGCTGGTAACGCATGGCTAGGAGTAATTTAATGGAGGGAAAAGGGAATTTTATTTTTTAAAGAGGAGGAAATAGAGAAAAATTTAAATATTTCCTTTTATTTCATTTCACCAAATTGAAATTCATTTCGTCCCAAATCAACAAGTATGCGAAATGATTTATGTTTTGTAAAATTTTAGAAAATTTTATAAAATTAAATTTTTTTTTTTTGTAAAAAGCATGATTTTATAAAATAATGTGTAAGATAACTCTTTTTTTTTTTTATAAGTTTTGAGAAAATTTTATAAAATTAAGCAATTTTATGTAAAAATTATTATTTTACAAAATAGTATTCAAGATGGCCTTCTATTTTTATAAATTTTTGGAGAATTTTTTAAAATCAAATTTTTTTTTATATATAAATGTGATTTTATAGAATAATATGCAAGATGTTCATTTTTTGTAAGTTTTGGAAATGTTTTGTAAAATTCAATAATGTGTAAAATGGTTATATAACATAAAAAATTTTATTTTTAAATGAAGTCTTGTGTTTAAAAGTGATGGTTTATATATAAATCAGGTGCATCGTAGCAATAGCCTTATATATTAGATATAAAGAAAGATATTTTTTTATTTTTTGAAAATAAAGAAAGATATTTAGAATTTAAACTTTTTGTACCATAACAAAAACATTTAGGTATTAGGATAGATATTATACCGTATAGCCTTGGGCCTAGGAAGTGGGAAGTAGATACATGGATAGTACAATATATAAGGATCACATGCAATTGGTGCCCACATTCCTTGTAAAACCCAATACGAAGGAAGCCATGTCTATATATATACAATACAAGTCCTTTTCCATGGACCATTTCCAGCATCCAAGGTGCCACGACAACAGCTTCAGCACCAAAAATTAACCTACCAATCCTCACGCTATTAGGGCACCAACCCTAGCTATATCCTAAATTTTCTCCCTTACATCCCAGTTACTATATATAAATTTTATAAAATTTTATTTTACATTTTACGTTTTTATATTTAAAATAAAAAAAATTAAAAAAAAGTGTTCACTTCAATTTTATAAAATTAAATATAATTAAAATAATTTTTATTAAAATATGTAAAATATTCAAATAAATTATATATTTGATTATTATATTTTGGAAATTGAATATTTAATTATAAATATAAAGTGTATTTATTAGTTTAATTTTGCTATTTTGTCTAATAAAGTTATTATATATAGGGTATTTTAAGAAATAAGATAAAAATAAAATTTTAAATTTATTCTAAATATTTATAAAATTAATTTAATTTTATAAATTAAACTATATTTTTCTAAATATGAAAATTTATTTATAAATAAACTTTTTTATATTTATATTTCTAATTTAATTCTCAAATGGGATATAAATAAAAATTAGAATATCCTCCCCCTCATACTATTGTACACCTTAATTTGTAGGATAAGCCTTTGTACATTTGATTGAACAAAAAAAGTAGGGGGTGAAAGCAACATCGATCATCCCAGAAATTGGTACTTACATCTCTTGTATATTTTCTGGGCCACCTACTAACCAATGTCTAGCTGTTGAGACCCAAAATCTCTTCTTAACCTGACAACAGGCAACAGCTTCCAGTCCAATTCAAAATATATATGAAGGTGTCAACGAGAGAAAAAAATAATAGTAATAATAATTAATAATGGAAATAAAATGCTAGGCTGTTTTTGTACCCCACAATGTCCAGTTCCCTTGTCACCACACCAATTGCTAGTTGAATTTCTTGGACTTTGAGACATTTTTCCTTGGATGTTGGCATTAGGTAACTATACCTTTCCACAAGAGCCTATAGGGAGACTATACTATTTCTTTTCATTTGATTGACACTATCCTAATAAAATTGTCTACAAATTTTTTGAAATAGTCTTAATTAAATCATTTAGCAATTGGTCTCTACTCTCTATTCTATTGTTTTATAAAACTCTTAGACTCCCAAATTTAAATTTTCTTAATTACTTTCAAACCATTCCTATAATTTAACAAGTAATAGACACTTCGCTATTATATAATCGTTCTTATGCATATTGATATCGTATTAACAATTTAATTTATCAATAAATTTTCATTTAATGATATAAAAATTATTATTATGATTAAAAATTGTACGTTCAAATCTTAATTAGATTCAAATTAAAAGAGGTTTATATCCTATGAAAACTCTTTATATTTATATGATAATATACTTCTCACTTTATAGAAAAAATTTTATTTATTCCAAGTGTATATTTTTATCTCATATATCTAAGCTAATAAATGATAAAATATTTTAATTAAAATAATTCTTATGTTTATTTTTTTACTCAATAAAAAAATATTAATATTTTTTTCTCTATATATTTTTATCATATTAAATTGATATATACATTTAAAGTAAGTAAGAAGTAGGCAAGAATAAGACTTACTCTTATCATTTGTATCCAATCTAGTAGGTGGCTGGCAAATGTTGGCATCAACAGATTTTCTATGTATTCGTAGTCTTTAGACTTGATAAAATTGCCAAAAGATAGAAATTTTGGACTTTTCATTATTTCCTTTTTAATTGCTTGCACACATTAAATTACTTTCTCTTATTAGGCTACCAAAGTTGTTGAGATTTCATTTCATATGCTTGCTAGACTGCATATAGCAAATAAGAAGAAGAAGAGGCTAAATATGTAATTAACATTCAATTATCCTAATTAAACATTGAAAAAGAGTTTCTTAGCATGGAGAAGCCGGTTTGTCACTTATGTACATGGCATAAGCCTAAATTCAGAATGATCGGGATAAAAAATACCTCCAATAATTAAAATATATATATATATATATATATACATACATAGGGAGTCACCATTTTTTCTTATAAATAAATAAATAAAAAGACTCTCTCTCTCTCTCTTAAATCTTCACCTCTAAAATTCTTTCTCTAAACTCTCTCTATCATATTGGACCAATCTACTGATTTATACGTCGAAAATTTCCCGTTAGATTAATTCCAGAAAATACTTGATCCTTATTTTTTTTATTTACAGGTCTTATATTTCAGTAGACTCTCCGTCATCAGTATAATCACATAAACTTTGTTTTGTTGAAAATTTTAGGCATGTAGTTGGCCAATCAACTCATGCATGTATGTCAATGAAATTGACGATTTTAAGGCTCCAAAAATCAATAAATAAATAATAAAAATAAGAAAGGATTGAGATTGATCAAGACATATATAATAAACAGGGTTTTTTAAAAATAACACAAACTATTTGATTATATTAACATATACATTATATAATATACTATAATATAATATAATGTATTTTTGGAATTATTTTAGACATAACCCTTGGAACTTGAAATATATAATGATATGATGGTGGAGCATAATTTATGTTAAGAAAACCCTAACAACTTTGCCTGGTAAATTATTAATGCTTTCATTCTAATCATATCATTGCATGTGCTACAGGAGACCACAGTCAACAAGAGAAGTCATTAATTAATTGATCATTTACATTAGATTTCTCTCTTAATTAATTGGATAATATTGTATATTGATTTGGATTATAACTGCATGCAATTAATTATATTTGATGTAATATACTAAATTCAATTATTTTATTTGATAAAAAAAATTAATTCAAGGTTTAAAAAACTTTCAATTGAAAAGGATGAATTTTAAAATTTCCAATTAAACTATTGAATGTTAGTAGCCACTGAATTATTCAAATAAAAATGCACATTATGTAGAATCCATAAGCAAGCTCTGGCTACTTCAAAAGGATATATATGGAGAAAAATTAATGATTAAATCAATTTCAGGTACCAAACTCTAAAGCATGCTAAAGCACTAAAGCAGAACCTAATCTGTGGAATTTTGTATTAATAAATTAATTAATAACCTAAGGAATTAATTAACAAGGACCAATCAAGTATTGTATGCATGGTTTGGCCTTCATCCTTTTAAATTTTTGGGTGGAAATGAAGTGTTTCGCATTGGAATTTCTCTCCATCCATTATCATAATTAAAATTTTTACCAGTTAATTAGGAAAGTAAATCAACTCGTGAGTTTGAAGATTTACTCAATATCTAGCTATCTAAACATCATTAAATAGATCATGAATTTCACCTTAAATCTGCATTTTAAATGGGTTGAATGTGAAAACAATAGTTATATATAATATTTTTTTATTATTTTAGGTCATGAGACTTGATCATATAAAAATTGATTGGTCAGGACGAATTCAACTTGATCTTGTTAGTCGGATCCAACAATCAGATCTAGCTAAAAGTTATTAAAAAGGTTGTTCTATATGTATTCGATCTTCCATTTATTAAAAACAAAAAAAAGAAAAAACCCAAAGAAGTAAGTATGGATTATCATATATTGATGGATACTTTCACTAAAACCATGATTATTATTTGCACTACATGACACTAAAACCTATTTAAAAATATTTAAAAAAAAAAAAAAAAAGAAAGAAAGAAAACTACACAATTGATCAATAGGGAATATGTATTAGATAATTATTTAAAATGTCTCAATCTGCCTCACCGACCAAACCACAAAAGGTGATATTGGGTCCTATATATATATGTGCCTCAGAATCCTAAGGCCCTTAAAGAAGACTCTTCTTAATCTAATTGAGCTATATTTCATAATCTATTGGAGTCATTTCAAATTTCTACTTCATTTTGTCCGAGGAAATAGGAAAAAAGAAAGGAGAAAAACAGAAACAATTACAGAAAATAAACATTATATATATGCTGCTTTTTTTTTTTTTTTTTTAAATGGACTTTTGTCTCTGAGAGGCAAATAATACAAGGCTGAAATAGATTAAAAAAAAAAAAAAAGGAAAAAACAGTGCTGAAAATGATGTTTCCACTTTGTGTTTTTAATTTAGTAATTAATTATTAAAGATCTTGCTAAGTGACAAATTTAGGATGGCTCCTCTCAGAGGCTAGTGTGATCTTGTCCAACAACAGGTAAAAAAACTAAAAATCAAATAATAATAATAATAATTAATTTTTTAGAATCCAACCAAAACATATCCCCATTTCTCATCCCTAATTAAGATGGGCAGCTCCTGCTCACATCTTAAATTAAAATATATATTATTAATTGATCATATTTAAATTTAATTTTAATTCTATTTGGGGTCTCAACTATATTTATATATGTGGCAGTTTTAAGTCACTGTTAGCTATTTATTGATAAAAAAAAATGTTTAATTGTCCAAATAATTAAAGAAATACCAAAGATATAATTAATTATTATAAGGTCAACAGCTAGAAAATAAAATTATTTATCTCAGAAGTCATGACAAGTTATATATATATATATATATATATATATATATATATATATATATATATATATATATATATATATATATAATGTTGACTTAAGAAGTTTGACCATGCCTAATCACAAAATATAATTTTGTAAATGCATGTATATAGCAGATCTCAAATAATTGATGATTTCATTATTTTGTGCTTTAATTAAAGAGGTATTGGCATTATTACTTTTTGAGCAATGTCATACAATTCAGTATTTTTGTATTAATTTATTGTCCCAATTGATATGACATCATTATATTAAAAAATATTTTTATATAATGTATTTTTGAAAAGGAAATGTGACAACTAAAATAATGACACATCAATTAGAATATAAAATTAATACAAAAGTATTGGATTATATACTATTTTCATTAGCTTTTACTCCTTCCGTTTCACAATAACTGTCATTTTAGGAGGATGTACACATATTAAGTAAGCTATTAAATATCTTTAATTTTAATTAATATGAACAAATATACTCTTATTTTCTCTCACCAAATAAGAAAAAACATATGAAATATTAGAATTGGAATGAAGGTAAAGTTGAAAAAAAGCTAATAAATGCTGCATTAAACTCCTAAAATGATAATTATATTGAAACAAAATCACTTTTTTAAAAAGACAGTTATTTAGAACCGGAGAGTATATATAGCCCTTTATTTATGCTATAGCTTCAGACTTGAGAGATATTATCATTATCAATGTATGATATATATATTATATGGTGGAAATTGCCTGCCTACCTAACAGATTGTAGGAAATTAATGCTTTTAATTGACTTAATTTTTACTCTTTAAATCCGATTCTGACCTGTACTTAATTATTTTGTTAGATGTTTTAATAAATGTTATAAATTAATATATCATGTAAAAAAAAATTCAGCATTAATTTTCAATTTTTCCATTCACTCTTGGGGCGATTTATTTTTCATATTTTTATCATGACTCATTTTCTTCAAGCTTTATATTAATAAATGAATGTATTAGAAATTTGAATGAGTGGATGCTATATATAATATATAGCTTTTCTATATAATATTATGGTCCGTTTGAATGACAAGAATTTAAATTTTGGATTTAAATTTAGATCAAATCTTTTATTTGAGTTATTAATATTGAGTGGATTTGAATTTGATTCAAATACCTAATAAAATTTAACAAATTCAAAAACTTAATATTTCAAATTATCTTTTTTATCTAGTTATTTCAAATTTATTATCTCTATCTTTAACTTAAAATCTCTATTTTTTTTTTTAAATTTCAAATTTTAAATTTTTTATACTTCCCAGATAAAGGATTTATAGTACATTTAATTCATAGAATAGTATGAAATATAATAAAAAAGAAATAATTATTTCATAGGAAGTAATTATTCTTAACTTAATTAAGTCATTTTCTGTATCTTGATAGGCAATGCATGCTAATTAAGTCATTTTCTTCCAGAAATAAGTGATTAATTTGGTGTTCACGTGGTTGCATATATATAAATTTAATTTAAAAAATTGAAAGCATTTATTTCATGCTTATTAATTATTAGTACTTTATTAGGCAGACCATGTACTGTCTATATATGTAAATTAGAGTATGACAAATAATAGTTATAGTAATTAATATGTATTACTTATTGTTGACTGATTGGCGTGAGCTTATCTAACAGGATTTAAGGTTAATAAAAGGCCTTGTGAGTTAACAGGTGGCAATGGCATCATCTATATATATATTTATATTCTCACCAATAAATATTCCGGTTCTTTGGCAAAAAAAAAAAAAATTAATATTCCGGTTATTATGATAACTTTTTTTTTTCTCTTGAAAAATATTATATACTTCATTAATGTCTAATTATTTTTTGATATATTACAAATTTTTAAAATTAAGAAAGATATCGAAATTTGAACTCTAACCTTGTAATTAAAAAGAAAAAATTAAACTCTTAATTACTCTTTTACACTATGAAGGAATATTATTCAATGGCTTTATTTAATTAATTATTACTTTATCTTATTCAATTGTCATGTATTTGTACTCTTATTTTTGTTAAATTATATATATACATTCTCATCCATGATAGATGTAATTGAATGGGAATGGGAAATCTTTCTTGGCAGTGATAATGCAAGCTTTAGGAGAGCTATTATCTTTTAAATATTGTAAAAAAAAAAAAAAGGGTACTATTTATCTTTATATATATATTTATATGTTAAAGAATTAATGTCCATACTGCCACTATATGTTGGATGTCAAGGAGTCAAGTTCTTATCATGATGTGTGTTTTTCAAGTAGATGGAACCAACTCAGCAAAGTAGGCAAAGCAACTACCTTGTATATATGTGTGTGTGGGTTCTGTGCCCTTTACCATCTTCTCTATGCCATTGCCCTATTAAATATTTGTATCTGACTGACCCATTGACCATGAAAAATACCAAAACTACATATAAAATTAATAAAAACAATTCAAAGATTGCATTTTTAAAAGTAAAGTTAACTACTTTAGCAGCTTGCATTCATTTTGTACCATAAATTACTTATATATCTTGATATTAATTAAACAACTATGGTTTCTTAATCTACATACTTCATCCTATATATATAAAGTACATTATAAATTTCAAATGTACTTTGTGAACTTTGATTCGAGCTTCATTAATTTTTATTTTTTTTTTTGATAAATTTGATTGTAATTAAGATTCAAATTGGTAATCTTATAATTCTAAAAACGATATTTAGCTAAAATTGATTATTAATTTAATTCATAATCTCATTTGTTATTCTTTTCATAGAAAAGGGAAGTGTTACTTATATATACTACAACTCAATTTTTGCAATTTCTACTAAAAATATCCTAGCTAACCCTACATTAGGGTTAATATCAACCAACATCTATATAATATTGGAAGACACAAGACAGTAATAATGAAAGCGTCCACCCAATGTGCCCTTGTTTAAGGTACAGTTTTTAGGTATTGGCTTTGTTGAAAGATATCCTTTTTAGTTTGAGTTGGTAAGGTTGGGAGGGTACAGTTAATGGGGCTTCACTTTAGGGTTCGAGTGCTAATTGTAAGAGACAGGGCGACAGGAACAAATCCTTAATTGGGTTGTCAATTAATTGCGTCTTGATTACAGTGTTAATTATGGAATAAAAGGAAGGTTATAAATTACTAATTTGTTTAATTAACAAACACTTAATATAATTAGAAATTTTAAAAAATATATATTAAAAATGAAGAAAAGAATTTTACTGTAATAAGGTGAGACAGTACTAGTAGACTCTTTTTAATAATAGAGGAATGGATGAGACAAGATAGTAATCATCCATGTGAAAAGGTAATTTAATTATTTGAATGTTAATTGGACCATATAAATAATTTAATTTATCATTTCAAGAGATTATGTGCAACTTTTTGTGAGTTCAAAATGTAAAATCATATCTATAGGAGATGAGATAAAGAGAAAGAATGGGTTGCTTTAAATCATTTTACAATTACATATGCTTTTTCTTCATGAGTTCAATATGTTAAATCATGTCCATCCTCCACCAAAAGTTAAGAGCTTCTGGTTATGGGCAACTGTCATCATTTTACAAAAATTAGAGACTACTTTACAATGCCAAGTACTTCCCCTTTTTAATGATACTTACCATTAATTGTTACTCCACACTCCTTCATAAAAGTCTTGTTTTTTTTTACTTCTCTTTATATATATATATATATATATATATATATATATATATATATATATATATATATATATATATATAT
>CATKHJ010987409.1:0-23417 GCA_949750685.1 Vernicia montana
GAAATGGAAGGAGGAGGCAGAAACAATAGGGTTTGTAAGGGTAAATGTCAAAGATGGGCATGCAAAACAGCGTAGTTTTGCTGAAATAAAAAGAACAAAATGGTAAATTAATAGAGAAATGGAAAAGACAAAAAAAGCCTACTGAAATGACGTCGTTTTAATTAATAGATTAGCAGTGAGGGAGGGGCGAGAAAGGCATAAAACTGACTACCAAAAGACTAAAAGCCCCTTTAATAAAGCATGGAAAAGCCGATATTATCCCTCAAATTGATTTCATTTGTACTGTTCCTCCGCTTTCCTACTTTATATATTATATATATTCTATTATCAGTGAAATTTCTAATTTTTTTAACATGTATTATAGACAAGATAAATATATAATAAATGATTTTTTTTTAGGGACATAATAAATGATTATTTAATCAAGTGATTAATGTGATTATTAAAAAGTTATAACGAATAATATTCGCTGAGAGATATTAAAAGGGAGAGCTACTCTACTCCTATTGTGTAATTTACAATGTTATTTTTTATTAATTAGGCCTACTTAATATCAAAATAATATTTTCTTACTAAAGCTCCGTTTGTTTCATGGAAAATATTTTTCGTATTTTCTGACATTTAAAACCTTTTAGAAAATTAGTCAATGGAAAACTAAATTTTTTTTAAGGAAAATAATTTTTTTTTTTCAAAATGGGAAATAATTTTTCGGATTTTGACAAAATCATTATAATGAAAAGAAAAATATGTAAATATAAATTTATTAATTCGCTGATCACCGATATTCACTATTAGCGATTATTGATGACTAATGCCAGCCGCCGCCAGCGATCACAAAATTTATCATTTTTATGTATTTTTTTTCATATTTAATAATAAAATTTTAAAATTACGAAATTATTATAAGTTTAAATATGTTTATAATTTTATAGATTGATATTTTTGATATTTTCTAAATAATTTTGAATATTGTAACCAAATGATAAAAAAATTAGATTTTGAAAAATATTTTTTTAAAAAAATATTTTTTAAAAATAAATTATTTTATGCGAAACAAATGGAGTCTAATTATTAAATTCATCTGAGTACCAATTTCGATTATTTTTCAAATAATCTATTTTAGATTTGAATAAAAAACATAAAGTACACAAATAAAATACCTCAAACCGTTAGTCAGATTTGACGGATTATCTCACATTTCGGGTAGGGTTTTGACTGACCATAAACCAAACCAAAACCTTTTTTTTGTATTGTTTTTTTGCCAAATAACCAAAACCTTATATGTGCACAAAATACATAGCATTCATTCTCTCACTCTTATCAGCTATTTGCTCAGTTTTGCTCTCTCTCTCTCTCTCTCTCTCTCTCTGCTTCTCCACTTCACATTTTCTATTCATCTTGCTAAAATATGAGCTCTCAGATTTTCAGATCTGTTTCTAGAGCCACCAGGTCTCTTCTCTCTGCTTCTAAGAGCTCTCGCTTCTACTCTGGTAATTCCTTTTAACATTCATTTTTCTTTGAATATGTTCATTTTTAATATTGATTGGATTGTTTATGTTTAAATCTATCTCCATATGATTGTAATAATAAATCTTTTGTGATTGATTTGGTTTCTGATTAATCTTTAGATATGATTTTTCTTTTCTTTTCTTTTTTTTGAAAACCAATGTTATTCTTGATCTGATAATTTTTTTTTTCTTTGTAGAAGGACGAGCTGTAGCTGCTGCAGCAGCAGTTTCATTCAGTGGAAAGGCGCCTTTCCTAGCTTCTGTTTTTGGAAGGACTGGTTCTACAAATGCTTCTGCACAATGGATTTCAGGAGCTCTTGCAATTCCTGCAGCAGGTTTTGATTGATAAAACTTATCTTTTTACTGCTTTCATATGGATTTTGTGCACTTTTTTGCCTAAATACAGTCTCTTTCAGCATTATCTAGATATTTGATATGGAAATGTGTGAAGCAATGTGCATATCTCATTAGGATAGAGAGAGTGGAGAAAGAGACTAGAGTGTCTATGTATTTACTATTTAGCATAGAAAATGAAGGGGAGCCTTGTCCCTTGTTTGAGTTTTTGGCATTGGGGCATCCGGGACCTCTTCTACAAGAATCACCCTGTGCTTAAGGCATGGGATGAATTTTAAGACTTGATTGCTTCCCAAAATTTCTCCCAGACATTGCACCTGAATCCCCAAAAAATTTGCTTATATTATCCCTCACACACAAAACATGCTTTCAGATCCATTTCTAAGAAGTTGCCTCTTTTCCAATTTCTCACCACCAATATAAAAATAAGAGACAAGTATCTTTCCTGTGATACTTTTGGATCCATTATAATATAGGTTCCTGATTTCTTATGTTTATTTTATTTCCAAGATTACCTTAAATGATACAAAGAATTTAATTCCTAGTTCAGATTTACAAATAATTGTGTTTAAATCTCTTGAATAGAATGATAATAGAAGTGGAGGGTAGTGGCCTTGTTATAGAATGGGTCTGTGGATTCTTTTGGCATGGTTTCATTAATGGATTTTTTCCCCTGTTTTTTTAAATCTTTGATCTTAACTTTTCCTTTGGTACTTTATGTTTTTGTAGTTTACATGCTCCAAGAGCAGGAGGCACACGCCGCAGAGGTACTCTAATCAGCATTTGATTCTGTATCCATTAACAATTCCCACTATTTTTTTTTCACCGTCTTGTTATTTTGTTAAAAGATAAGTAATTCATCTTTGATTGTTTATTCAGTTCGAGCGTACTTTCATTGCAATCAAGCCTGATGGAGTGCAGAGAGGGCTGGTAAGACAAGCATCTCACTTCTATTTATCAGGAGGCCTTTACGTTAGCAACAAACTTTAATAATATTTTTCTTGTATTATATTTGCAACTTGATGTTTAGATGGTTTGTGGTATTTTTTTCTATTAGATTAGTGCTGTTTGGATATCTGATGTCATGTAATGTAACCTTTTGTTCCAGATTGCAGAAATCATATCTCGATTTGAGCGTAAAGGGTTCAAGCTTGTAGCAATCAAGGTTGTGATTCCTTCAAAGGAATTTGCTCAAAAACATTATCATGATCTGAAGGAAAGACCCTTCTTTAATGGTCTCTGTGAATTCCTTAGCTCAGGTCCTGTTATCGCCATGGTATGAAAAGCCTGAATTCTCCACTTAAATGTTGAACATATATCATATATGCTTTTTGTATTTTGCAAACTGATCCAACTTATGCAGGTCTGGGAAGGAGAAGGGGTGATTAAATACGGTAGGAAACTCATTGGAGCCACAGATCCCCAGAAATCAGAACCTGGAACTATCAGGGGCGATCTAGCTGTTGTTGTTGGAAGGTATTATTTGAATTTAGCCGAAATGATTATTTTGCTCAAGTTTATGATGTGAAATCTTACTTTGCACAATTGCTTTCCTGACATTCTTAACGTGTTATTACATCAGCATTGTAAGCTTATCATTGTTTTCCCATGTAGAAATATCATCCATGGAAGCGACGGCCCAGAGACTGCCAATGATGAGATTAAACTATGGTTCAAACCAGAGGAATTGGTTAATTACACAAGCAATGCTGAAAAGTGGATCTATGGAGACAACTAATGAAGGATGACTTTTTTTTGTGTTTTCTTCAGGAATTTAGGTCACACAATTAGGGTGGGGGAAGAATCATAATTGGTAGAATAAGATTGTTTCTGCTGAGGTGAACAACAATATTGCTTCGCCACAAACAACTGGCGATGATGAAATTTAGCAATAATCCATTCCACCTCTCTTTTTTCATGAACTCCAATCAATCAATTAATCATATAAAAGTTATAAACTATTCTGTCTCCCATTGTTTAATATTAGGCTTGGGTTACATGACAATTATTTATGAAAGGTCACCATTCATTTTGAATTAGCTGCTGATGACATAAATTTTTGCCAGATTTAATGAGTGATGTGGTAAGTTGATGACACTTTCTACTGTTTCAATCGACAGTTCTATAATATTCCATGGGGAAAGTTTAGATTATAATTCTGAAATTATCACATAAATAAAAACTAATAAAGGTTAATAAGGGAAAATATACCCAGAAAAAATTGAAATTTTGTTAAGTTGGAGTCATAATTTATTTTTTTATCACTAACCTCCTGTTAGCATAAAAATCAGCTTTTATCTATTGAAATTCATAGATTTATCAAAAGGACAACAGGGATGCGAGGGAGAAGCGAAAAGAAAAGATACATTCCTATATGCGAGGGAAATGGAGATAAAAGTAAAGATACATTCCTATTTTTTTTCATTTTTTTTTCTTTTCTCTCTATTTTCTACACATCCAAACAAAGCCTTAATGCATTTTGTTTAATATTCAATAAATCAAATCCTCTTTGCATTAAAAAAATATTCTCTAAAAATTAATTAAGAATAATTTGTACTTTTGTAATTCTACGGTTTAAATTGTCACTGTCCATCAAATTCAATATTTTCATATGGGATTTTTTTTTCATGAGATATTATATATAATATCATTACGACTCAATATGGATGCGGGTTGAATAATTGAAAAATAAGTTTCCAGAAGAATAATATTATTATGCTGTTATTTCTTAATAAAATAAATTTTTAGATAAAAAAATTCCAGAAAAAATAAGAATATTGTTTATTTATAAATATTTTTTTTCATGCAATAATTAATTATTCTTTTTCGTGCAAGCCAAGTCGGTGATTCTTACATGGCAAATTATTCAATTATTATCAGTTAATTACATATTGTCCTTTTATAATTTTTTTTTTTCCTAAAAAATTATCGTTTTAAAATTTTAAGAATGTATTTATTATTATTTTTTTAATTTTACCTTTTTTTATTTCTCCCTTTTATTTTTTTACATCAAAATCAAGAAAGAATGGACTTTGCTAAGTAGATCAATAAAAAAATAAATCAACATAGATCAATAGGATCTATTTGTAATTTTTAAAAACTAGATGAATTATATTATTTAACAATTTTGGATGCAAAATTTTTAACATCAATGGCGCTTCTTTTTTTAGTTACTAAAGCGCCGAAAGGTGGAGAAATATTTTTTACATATCACGTGAATTGAATTGAAAGTGGGCCCATACAAATTTTTTTTAAATTTTAATTAAAACAAATAAATAATTTATATTTTCAATTAAAAAATAATAAAACCAAACCTTAAAATCAACTTCAAATCTAAAACAATTTTAGATATAAAATCAAACACAATAACACGTCCCATTAAATAAAATAAATTCTTATACTTTCTCTACTTAAAATGAGTATCAAATTCAAATTTTCATATGAGTTTTACTATTCTCTTTTTATTTTTTTTATTGTTCCTTAGCCATGGAATATATATATAGAGAGAGAGAGAGCAAAAATTTTAAAGTTCTTCTTTTTTATTTGATTTGCAAAAACTCAACCACCACACAATGAGCTGATCTTTTATTGGCTCCCAATTAACCTTAAACAACAAAATTAACACCGACTTGTTTGCAATTAATTTGGCTTTATATTTTCATTTTTTAGTTTCAAGATTTTTGAGCTTTTGATTGATTTTGAATTTACATGGAAAATTAAAAATAATAATAATAATTTTTTCTAAATTTACTGTGCATCCAAACATATTAAATAGTGAAATTTGGTGTTGCTGGATTTCTATTTTCTTAAGAGAAATTGCTTTTCATTTTGTATAAAATTAAATATTTTTATTTTAAACATAAATTAAAAAAATATGTCTTATTTTCATTAAAATTATAAATATATTTTATTTCTCTCTTACTTGAACATTAAATTATTATTTTTTAACTTGTTGACTTAAAAATATTTATTTTTTAAATAATAAACTTATAAAACAACCATAATAATAAGTATAATAGCTAAAATAAAATAAAAAAGTTAAGAAGAGTGATAATAATAGAGGTAAGTGTGATTAGGGCTGAAAACAGTACTCGAGAATACCGGATCGAATCAAAATACCGAATTGTTTTAGTAATTTACTGTAAGAAATTTGAGATTTATGGCGAAAACCGTACCGAAAATTTTAACTTAGTACAGTACTGGTTCTTAGCTCATATCCGAACCAATAATTGTATCGAACTAAACCATGTTGAACCAATTCGAAAATATCGATACCGAACCAAATTTTAGCATAATATCAATTATATATATATAAGTTTTAATAAAACTCATTAAAATTCAAACTGCCTAGGGCTGAGCACAGTACTCGAAAATACCGGATCGAACTAATTGTTTTAGTACTATATTGTAAAAATATCAAACTGTTTTAGTACTATACTGTAAGAAATTTAAGATTTAGGGCGAGAACCATACCAAATTATACCGAAAATTTTAATTTGGTACGATACTGGTTCTTAGTTCAGTATCGACTTGAACCGAACCGTACTTAACCCTTGGTGTGATATTGATTGTATCTAAGATAAATAAAAAAACTTATTTTTATAGATTTTATGCTAAGATTTAAATCTAAGATTTTATTTCATTATATTAATTAATCCATAATTTGTGTGGTGTTGCTAGATGAGTCAGGTTGGGTCATTTTGGGTTGCAAGTCGGTTATGTATTGAGTTCAATAACAATTAGGAAATACTACATCAACAACAACTCTATCAACATGCAACAACATATTGCATAATTTTAAAACTTCAAACTATATAGTTTTAAATAGATAAACAATTTTCTTTTTTCAAAATGATTAATTGTGCAAAAAATATATATATATACTTACATATTGATGTAAATAAATATTTATACAGTCTTATTTGTTTAAATTTTAGATATTTTATTAAATAAGAAATTAAATATTTTATATAGAATATTACATTTTCAATTTATTTTAAAATAAATCACTAATTTACATATATATAAAACACACACATAAAAAAAAAAAAATAGGTTTTTGCATATTCAAGCACTATTAAAATATAGTACTAATTAGATTTAGAATCGGCATAAGTTAGGTGTTGTTTAGTTATGAAAAACAAAACATGTTTTCCAAAAAATTATTCCAAAAAATGAAAAATCATAATTTGGTGTTTAGTTATCAAAATTTTCTAATTTGAAACTTTGAAAATAATTTTCCAAAATTTTCAAATTACACTATTTTATGAAAAACTACTTTATGATATTTTCCACTTTCCTTTAAAATAAAGAGTTATGGAAATAATAATTATATATTTAATAAAAAAAAGAATCTTATAAATGAAAATGGAAATGAATGAATAGAGAAAGTTTTAAATGGAAAGAAGTTTTAATATGTTTATCGTTTTTCTAATTTTCAATATGGAAAATAGAAATATAGAAAATTGGGAAATGAAAAAGAAAATTAGAAAAGGAAAATAGAAACTATTTTATATAACTAAACAAGACCCTAGTTTTATTGGTATATATCATACCTATTATCCATTCCTATCTATATACACAAATATATAATTTATTATATATAAATAATAATTTATATATATCGTTGTTAGTTCAAAATCAACCTTATATTCTATTCAAATATGAACTATAACTTAGTAAATCAAGAGAAAAAAATAACTCTTAGTCAATTTATACTCGAAAACTAATTAAAATCTACGAATTTTGGTAAAACAAAACTATTTAGAAACAATCAAAACTGTTAAAAAGAATTAAAATTTGAATTTGATTATAATCTCTCCGTGATAGATTCATATACTTTTTAAAATTATGTTTTGATTTTATAAATTTATTTGGTTGCTTTTGAAAAATATTAAATTATGTACATTAAATATATATTTATCTCTGAATTTAAATTTTTATTTTTTAATCCATATTTTCATTGAATTTATTACATTATTCATGTCTAAATATAGTGAAAACTTTATATATATATGCATGATAAACAATTATTGATTACTATTAATGTTAGTATTAACAGTAATAGACATATATAATTAGGGACGAATGTGAAGGCCCTTGATCCTCAAAGCCTAATAAAATTATATACATACATATATATAAATTTATTTGTGAAAAAAAAAGAGTATTATTTTTTTAAAATTGGCCCCTTCAAAAATTAAAAATTTTACTTTATTATTATCAAATCTAACATAACTAAGATATTTAATTAGTTTAAAATAATTTTCATAGGTTTAATTTATTTTTTTAGTTTTTAATTATATGATCATCATTTTCGTTATTAATTTTTCTAGGTATGTAATTATTTTTCTTAATTTTTATTTTTTTATCTAAATTTATTAATAATTCAAATTTCAAATTTGAATTTTAAATTTTAGGTCTTTAGACGTAGAAGAGTTAATTGAAGAGAGATATTGAAATTTGAATGTTAATTGAAGAGAGAAAACGTAAATTTGAAAGAGAGATATTGGAAATTAAATATTAATTAAAAAGATAATGAAATTTTGAAATATATAAATTATGGTAAATTAACTCATTAAGTGGTCATTTTGAAATTCAAATTCGGGTGGGTTCCACTACTTGGTAATGGGAGGTGTACTCGGATTTGTATTCTCTTACGTAAAAAATATGAATTTAAATATTTATGTGGTCAAAATGGTGAATGAGTGAATGATAATTTGAAACTCAAAATAACTCTATACTAAGGAAAGTGAGTTATCCCACATTGAAAAAATGCAAAGTTGAAATGAGATATATATTCAAAGGCTCCTCATTTCAAAGCTAATAAAGTAGCCAAGAAAATTATCTCTCCTACGCGTGCTGAGGATTGCAAATCTACAGTGTTGAGCTTAAATTCAACGTGTGATCGGACTAAAATAGGTTGGCTTGTATCAATTTGGTTAGTCCAATCATGAAGTTTTTTTAATTTATTTAGTCCATTTTTTTTTAAAATATCCAAACACACACAAAAAAAATAAAAAACAAAAAACAAAAAAAAAAACAAAAATTATGCCTGAAAAAACCTGGCAGAGCCGCCGGGTTTTTTCCAATTTTAGCCTTGACTGGATTTAAGGTCAGAATCAAATTGACCTTACCTCCGATTCCTGATTTTCTTTTTCAAATCGATCCGATTTAGACAACCATACTTCAAAACAATTTATTCTCTATTTTTACTTCAGGGGAAGTACAAGGGAAAAAAATATATATATACGTTGCTTTTACGTTGAGTTTAAAGCGATAATGAGGTTAATAATATAAGTTCATAAGGCTAATGACATTAATAAGTAATGAGATGACATTTACATTACATAAGTAAAGTTTACTTTTTATTTTTTTAATAATAAAATATACACAAAGTGGATTATCCACGTGAATAATTAGAAAAATTAAAATAAAATTTATTTATATTATATTTAGTAAAAAAAAAAAAATGAAAAGCAAGTTGTAGAATTTATAACCAAGAACAACAACTGAACAATATAAAACACAGTAACTTTCACAGTCAATCATTCAAAATAAAGTCAAACCCATTTCTTGCTTTCCTTAAATTTATCAATTAAAGCGAAGAAAGTCAAACTCCATTTCATCGACGTTGGATATAAAATACGCCGAATTCTTTTGCAGAACATAAGAAACTCATAAGAAACTTTAACTAAGTACGAATATTCTTGAAGCCTCCCATTTTGTAGGATCAATTTATCAGTAACTACGTGGGTCGATTCGCAAGAATTGCAAATACCCATTTGGGTAAAACTTTAAAAAAATTAATTTAAATGATAGTTTGTTGTTAAAGATCAAAACAATTTTGGAATTTAATTTTTTAAGTTTCAAGATTTCAAGAATGGCTAAAAATAAAAAAAAATTTGCAGAAAATTTGGATTTGAAAAGCTGCAAGCTCCACCAGTTGTTGCCCCCGCTGCCTTTTCCTTGATTTGTAGTTATCCGTTAATAATTACTCGCTTGCAAAATTTGAGAGAGGCAGGTTTAATTAGTGAAGTAGAAAAGGATCCAGGCCGGCTTGGCGTTGAGGTAGCTGAGGCAGCTGCCTCGTGCCTTAAAAAAAAAAAAAAAAAAAAAAGTAGAGGTTTTAATTTTTTTTTTTTTTAAATAATGGCTTTAAATTTCGAGTCTCAAATTTTTTTTTTTAGTAAATAGAAATCTCAAATTCCGACCATAAAAAAGCAAAGGCTGTAATTTTTATTTTAGTAAATAAAGTCTCAAATTTCAACCTAAAAAACGTAAAGTTCATAATTTTTTTTTTTTTTTCAAATACATACATTGCTTATAGAATATTATTTACTATACTTATAACTTATAAAGATTGCTTCTGTTGAAATTTTTTTTAAAAATTAAAATTATTAAAATTTTATTTAAAATTAAATAAATTAAATTGAATGAATTAAATATATTATATATTGAAAATAGTATTCTAAAGCACTTTGAATATAAAATTTTAATAAGTAATTTTGTTGCTGATAAAACAAGAATGATGAAATGAATTTTTCTCAATACATTGAAATTTTTTTAATTTAAATTTCATCTAAAATCTTGTCTCATGCATCTAATTCACTTGATCCGACCCTAAAAGGATCTTGGGCAAAAAAAAAAAAGAAAAAGAAAAGGATGACAAATATGAAGTTTTGGAGGGATGGAGCTCACAAACCCTCTTCAATGGCGTATCAAATATCGTCTTAGCAACGAAGAAGATGACCGGACTCGACTTGACTTTCAATTTTCTATTTTTTTTATTAAATAGTATAACATAAATAAATTATATTTTTATTTTTTCAATTTTCCTAATTACTGACGTTGATTTTATTTTACTATTAAAAAAAATAAAAATGAGTCTATTTATTCCACATAAGTCACATATCAGCGTTACTTAACGCTGTTATCGCTTTTAGACGTTATATTGCTAACGTCTAAAAACTTCAGATCTCACTTTATAAAAAAAATCTCGTAACTAAAAAACTTCATACTTTGTCGAAAAAGATTTTTAAGGGTAAATGAGTGAAACTACTTCGTATTTGTTGTACTTCCCCCTTTACTTAATTATTTATATATGTATGTATAAATAAATATAATCAATCGCCTCACGTCTCTCTCGTATATTCCCGTCGCCCTTTCTCCGGGAAGCAACTCTTCGTTGTCGTGAAACTTCGAAACAGTTTTTGGAAGCCCTAACCCTAAAAGAAAGTTTTCAATTTCTCCTTCTCCATCATCAATTTCGTTAAACTCTGTAAGTTTATTTGATTTTTGTAGCAATTTTGACAATTGGCTCGTTTAATTTTGTTTATTCAATGAATTTGCAAACCCTAGGCGGTAGTCTGGTAATTTTTTTTTAATGAATTTTATGTTAATTATTTGTAAAGTGCTATGGATTTGAGAAAGGCAGCTCTGATGAATTAAGTCGCTTGCGTTTTCTATTTGAACTAGCTTTTAGGTTTTTAAGCTATAATAGAAGTCCAAATTCAAGATATGATGTTGATTATAGATTGATTAGGATAGGGTGAGCTTGTGAAAATGCCTTTAATTCTGAAATCTCTGATTGGCTTTGCTTGCTGTGGTAGTAGCTTCTTCCGAGAGAAATTTTTATGTTAATTTCCTAGAAATTCCTTGATAAGTTTGAAAATTGGAGTCGTACAATTTCTGGTTTCTCTTCATTGGATTTCTGTTATTTTTTTGTTGTTCCTAATAGTGCTGCAGAGAGTTCTGTCACTTTGCTCACAAAATATTTTTCACTTTTCAAGATATTTCAATTTTGTATTTTCCTGCTTGTTTCCATTCACGGTGGCTTATTGTTATACATTTTATCAGATGGCTACCAAACCACTTACGCGTGAGGAAATTGCTAATACAGAGAAGAAATTGGACATGCCATTAGGTACACTTTTCTGAAATTAATGACTTAAACGTTCTTTGGTAGTTTTTCTTTTTGGATGGTTCTTTGGTTGCTCATTAGTATTGTATTTGTGTTGTTTTAGATGATATAATCAAAATGTCTAAAAATACAACTAAAGCTAAGAAGCAGCATAGAGCTCCGGTATGGAACTTGTTTATAAGAATATGCTTTTCATTTCTCAGTTCTAGATTTTGACATGTGATTGATGTTGTTGAATATGTCTTATTCTTGCAGAATAAAAGTCAGAAAGTTTTTAATAATGCTGCACAAGAGAAAGCTTTGAAGGTGCGACGTTATATGGACTCAAGACCCTTTGTTCGACAGGTATGAAGTTACTAGTTCTAATTTGTGCTAACTTGCAAAATCTTTGGCCTATGTTTGATGAGTTAATGATTGTTGTCTCTTCATTTGATTTGCATTTGGTGAGCAGGGGGCTTTAGCTCAAAGGAGGTCAAATTTTCAGGGGAACCGATTTCCTTTAACAGCTGAGGTTGCAAGGAAGGCTGCAGTTGCTCCTTTTCGAAATAGGCCTTTTGATCGTAATGCGGTGGCGAATTCAGACAAAGCAAGGTAATATGCCTTCCAATTTCATGCTATTGTCTTACTTTTGCAACTATGATTTCAGAACAATTTAGTGAAGCAGTGGCAACAAGAGTCGTGCATCTAATTGTGATGGCTTATGATGTACTTCTTGCAGGTAACTATGATGACATCTGCCATGTGGTCTTCTGGTTAATATTGTTGTAACATCACATAGTTTTGTGGAACTCGCATGTATGATTGGTTTGTTGACACTTGACAAGTGACCTATTTTGGAGCCCTAGTTATTGATGGCTTCTCTGCCAATTAAACTAAGCAGAATGCTCCTGCAGTGAGATGTTTGTCAAGTATGATTAACGGTGAATGCATCTCTTGTTTAATGGCTGTGGTTGTTTGGAAGTGGATATTGTATCATTTGGGTAGGCTTTGCAAGTAATAGATTTCATGTGACTGAAGTAATTTCATTTGAAGATATTGGGTTATGAAATCAGCTGAAAGTTTGGTTTACTGAAAGCACATTACTGATGTGATGATTATGAAATTACATTACAAATTTGATCTGCTGAGTGATGTTACATAAAAATTATGCAAAGAGATGGCTCTTATGCATTTGGCAGACTCTGCTTATCATTGCAAGATAGGACTCGTTATTGTTTTGTCTAGCAGCAGTGTCAAGTGGGTAGCATGTGGATAGCTTTTCAGAGCCATTCTTTAGCTCTAGTGCATGGTTATTATATTGTTTTGTTATGTGAAGGGTGTGAATCATGATGCCATAACTTGTGGTTATTTTTCATAGGGTTGTACTATTCTCTGGTGAGAACAGCTGCATTGTCAAGAAGCATTTAGGTTGATTGTCGATGGTTCATGCATCCTATGTTTATCCATTTCATTGACCTAAAATTTTGTTGATTTTCTAGAATTGGGATGATATCCAATGGGATTGCTTTTTCTCTATTGCCTCAAGTTAGTGATAAGTAGACTTCTGGAGTTTAGTTAATGCTGAATGATACTTCAATCTTCTCCATCTTTCTTTTTTATCACCTGCCTGTTACATGAGTGGTTCATCATGTTTTGTGGGTGGCTGTGTTGAAGTTAACACAATGATATTGGTTATAAAAATGGATGGTTTTTGGCTTACAGAAAAGGAGCTTTGTGTTTCAGAATTTAAGTGCTTCAATTGATTAAATTGGAATATTTTTGCGGAGTACATGTCTAAAAGTGGAGATCGTGGGAGATTTCATTTAGCTTTGGATGGGAATCATAAATCTCTTTTCCTGCAAAAGCTATTTGGCTTTTGCAGGTGGTGGTACTATTCTGGCAACCCATGTTGTGGAAGTTGAACTCTTCTGCTTATTGATCTGTGTTGAAGGTCTTCAGTTGTGGTATATGGTGGTGCTATATGTTGGTGGTTTTTGTGATAGCAGAGCATTTCAAGCTCAAGACTTGAAGTTCAGATAGTCTTCTGTAATTTAAAATCATTTTGTGGAAGTAAAAGAAATGCAAACTCCGGAGAACAGGTCTTCACTTTTATTCAAGTGAATCTGTGTCCTAAAATGGTTTGTCTTAATTTCTCTTTTTTGGATGTAATATAGATCAGCACAGTAAAACTCTCTAGTCTCAACCAAGGCAAGTTTTATACATGCTAGTTTTATGACACTGGCTTTGCTGCAAATTTTCAAGTGTGGAAGGACTTTGTTCTCATGTTGGAATCAGGTTCTTGAGTATTCTTTGTTTTAGTGTCATTTTTGTAAATTTCTGGATGCAGGACTACTGGAGCTTTTATGGTTCAGAGGAAGGCTGCAAATGGAGGCTTTGCTGCAAAGGTAGTCTTCCTTCTCATAACTCTGTTGGACTTTGTTCAAGATATTGTTGTATTATATGCTATATTTGACATAGGCAGTGATGCATTGTAATGATTTTCTGGTTATATATTTTGTGGATTCCTAGTGAAGTTACATTAATCTTCCTTGAAGATTGATCTTTTTTGATAAAAGACAATTAAGCTGTACTGTTGTTTTATTTTTAGTGATTTACTAGTTGTGGTAGCAACAGCAAAATGTCACTGCTTTAGTTTGCTGTTAGACTGGCAAGATGATTTTGACCTTGTTTGTTTTGCCATGCAGTCACCACAGCGCCAGCAGCAGCAACAGCAACAACAACAACAAGGAGATGGAAGTGCTAAGCCAAGGCCTCAAACACTGGATTCACGGTTTGCCAACATGAAGGAAGAGAGGATGAGAGTGTTGTCACGGCGGAATAATGCTGTACAGCGCAATGCCAATAGTGCTCGGCCAAGGGTGCCATGGGCAAGAGGCCGATTTGGCCACTAATGCATGTCTTTTACTATGTGTCAATTGAAGCAGGATCTTTTGGTGCTAAAGCAAGGGAGTTCAAGAGCATATCTTCTCGGTCTTCCTGCATATCTATTTGTTGGAAGTTGGATTAGCTGAGTTGGCTAATATGAAACCCTAGTTTTTTCACTGGAATTTTTCGGTTTTGCATGGTTATATTTTACCACAACTTTGATTTTGGTGCTTCTTTGGCAGCAATGTATATCATTACAGGATATTAAATGTTGCTATTGCTTTCTTAAAATTGCTTGTTCCACTTAAGATTGTGCCAAATTACCAACAATTGGTTTGGGCTGGTAGAGAATGGTATTATTAATTCTTGGGTGATGTGATGAACAAGGAATGGTGACCTCTCTTTTTCTCCTTTGTTTCTTCTGTTCGGATTGCCACTAAATTTGCCCAATTGATTTTGTGCTGCGAAAAATCTAATTCCTTGTGTAACGACTGACTAATTAGGCAGGTAGCAATGTATTTGATTATGTTTGATGCTTGGAGGTTAGTGTTTGAAGGTTTTTTATTTTTTTTAGCATGGAGTGGAGGTTAAGCTTTTTATTATTGAACTACAATCACGAACCTTTGGTAAAAAAAAAAATACATTGATAACAAATAAAATTTTAGAAATTTAGGGCAATCTATATATATATTTGAAGGAAAAATTTATGAAATATACATGTAATAAATAAAATTCCAAAATTTTAGAGGCTAAATGTATATAATTTTAAAAAGTTAATTTAGGAGGAGTCAAATGTATATATTTTAAAATTTTGAGAGGGGCAATGTAATATATTTTGAAAAATATATGAATATAAAAATTAATTTTGGGGAACTTGGGGCCAAGCTCCCACCTGCTGCCGCCCCTGTGTGCAAGTAAGATATTGAACACTTCAATCTCAAAAAAATATGATAAAAGTAATAACTTGAAAATTTTCAAGAACATAAATTAAATATTGATCCTCAGGTAAAACCAACGGTACTAGGCTTTAACCTATTGAAATAAACATGAAATAAGGAGGCGGGAGAAGACCAATGTTGATTAGCAATAAAAGATTGTTGGTGATTATAATTAATGAAAGATTTAAGGAGATGGCGGAGAAGTGTAGAAAACGTGGTTAAATCACTTGCATTATTGCGTTTTTAATAAAATATCAACTAAGTATAATTATGGGGGTTGTAGCTCATATGGTAGAGCGCTCGCTTCGCATGCAAGAGGCACGGGGTTCGATTCCCCGCAGCTCCACCACTGATTTTTGGATCATCACAAATATAAATAATCAAGGACGGCTAATAAGTGACATCCCCTCCTGTCCTATGACAGCCTCTTGTTCCTAATCTCTTGATCCTTTTTCTTCCCAAAACCAATCAACACAGACGAGAGACCATAACCATTAACACAAAAAAAACATGACTCTGAACTTGGGCTCTCCTTGGCTTTCTCGCCTTTCTCACCTCCCTAAGCTCCCTGAATCTTCTCCAAAATCCAATTACTCTCTCTTATCTCTCTTACTAGCTGCTACTTCCACTGGCTTCAACAATTCAATTTTTTCCTCTTCGAGACTGCTCAAACCAAAAGCTTCACTCAGCGAAGACAACTCTTTTCCGGAGCTTCTGTTATCAAATGACGAAGAGTTGCTTGGCAGAGTCTCTACTGCTAAAGACGCCAATGAAGCTTTGGAAATAATTGCTGAAGTTTCTAATACTACTAGCGGCGTAGTTAGCGTGTCCGATTGTTGTCGCATTATAACCGCCGCTCTTGATCGGAACAATGCTGACCTGGCTTTATCTGTTTTCTACGCCATGCGTTCTAGCTTTGATCAAGGTCCGTTTTCCTTCTTCTATTTCTTGAGTGATTTTGAATACCGGTTCTGAAATTGAGGTTTGCGTTTGGTTTCAGTTGTTAGTGAGAATGGCCCTCTGGTTGAGAGATGGAAGTGGTCGAGGCCGGATGTGAGTGTTTACACTCTATTAGTTCAAGGTCTTGCTTCATCATTGAAGGTTTCAGATGCACTTAAGACGATTGATTATATTTGTCGAGTAGGAGTATCTCCCGGTGAAGAAGTAAGGACAGTGCCTTTTGTTCTATTGCCTAATTGAGCTTTTTTTTTCAACTTATTTTCTTGGATGTTTTGCAGGTTCCTTTTGGTAAAGTTGTGAGATGTCCAACTTGCATGGTAGCTATTGCTGTTGCACAACCCCAGCATGGCATTCAGGTATACATAGTCTTGTTTCTATGGTCACAATATATATATATGATGCTTTGTGATGTAGACATAATGCATTTGCTGCAGATTGCATCTTGTGCCAAATGCCGGTATCAGTATGAGCTTGTTTCTGGAGACATAACTACTATAAACTCAGAAGAAATCAGGTTGGTTTACTTCCATCTAAATATATTTATTTATACTGATTTATTGTTGGATCCTGGTGTTATTTTTTCTGTTATGCTTGTAATGGTTTCAAATCAAATGCATGGCCAAGAGCATTTTTACAATATCTTTTATTCAAAAAATAAATATTTTTAAATGATACATTCTTGTATGATGTTGATCAAATGATATATTCGTGTATGATGTTGATCCTGGGATATTCACTTTTCTAAGGAACTCCTCCTGCCGAACGCAGCAAGGACCTTCCTGCATGGGAAAAAGGGCTAAGATTTCTGCAGATCATGAAGCGAAGCATTCCGGCATCTGTTCATTCCATTGTGGTATAGTTTTTTATTTTTTTCTTTTGTATTTTGTATTTTTAATTTGGAATGCCAAATGAATGTTTCGTGTTTCTTAATTCTTATACTTCTATTTTTGTTAGTTTCTTCTTAGTTTGGAGAATTTAATTACGTTATTGTAAGGCATTTAGTACCTTCTAATTTCTGATCCAAACTTTATTCATTTATTGGTCAATTCTAAGAGGTGGTGTGAAACATATAATGTCATGGTGCTTGTTCCTTTTAGCATATCAGTGTCAGTGATCATGTTCTTTAGGTTGAGAAAGTTATCTAACTTCTACATGGAATTGTGTGTCTTCAAAGATATTACAACTTTTAATTTTTTTATCACAACTAGGAGTTATTTCACAAGTTGATTGAGTAGTCTTGCATATTATAGGATTTGAAGCACTGTGCATACAATTAACACCAAAATCTAGCCTTCCTTTTTACTGTCAGTCATTTTCAATGGCCACCTTAATGTCACTTTTTCCTTGGTAAGACTCCAACATGGGTTGTTCATTATAGATGTTATACCATTCCTTTTCGGCAGGTAAAGTTATTGGTTCAGTTTAGATGATAATAGATGTAGCATCCTTTTCTTTTCCTTTTCCTTTATTTCCCCAGCCCCTCTCATTATTTGTTTAACTAGAATAATCCCATACTATATCAATGAAGATATTGGCCTCCAAATTAGATCCATCAATCTGCCCATACCTAACCTGTTATTATTAACTTGTGAACTCTTTCCTTTGACCTTATAGTAATCATTTTTATACATTTCCACTTTTTAGGTACAAACCCCTTCTGGAATAGCACGTACACACAGGTTTGCTACTGAAACAGTTGATCTCCCAGCACAAGAAGGAGAAAGAGTAACCATTGCTTCAGCTCCATCAAATGTTTACAGAAACATGGGCCCCTTTAAATTTAGTCCAAAGCCCCCCAACACATACCCTGGAGAACCTATGTGCCTGACAAACCATGAAAACGGTCGGGAATCACTTCTGTTGAGAGCCCCCATAAAAGATGGAAAGCTTTCTTTACTTAACCCCACAGTCCTCATTCCACTGCTTGCTGTTCTGGCTACTGGAGATGCTGCATCTGGGATTATTGATCCCAGCCTGCCGCAATTCCTTTCAGCAGCTGCCGTTGCATCTCTTGGTGTTGGAGTTACACTAAATATGCTGGTTTTCCCTCAGTTGAATCAGGTGAGCTACATTCTTCTGTTGTTCGAAAACAATTTTTTCTTTGGTAGTTCTTTTTCTGTAAATTCTTACTGCCATTAGGATTATAAGTACTCATTTAAGATTGACGTCTAGCTCCCAGTCTCCTCATATCAGCAATATCAAAATTTGAAATTCTATTGACATAATATTTTATTCACGTTTCTCTCTGTCTTCAATGCTTTATTTATATATGGAAGAGAAGAATGGTTATTTGATCATTTATAGCTGTTAGTCACCAACGTGAAGGAACTATTCTATCCTTCCTTTTTCTTCATATTTCAGTTCATGAAGACTTTTTAACTTGTAGGCAATATGTGACTTCTCCCAAAACCTATGCTACTTTTTCCATCTGTTGAAACATGTAGGCCTTACTATAAGCTCCTAAATCTCAGTTTCATAGAAGAAGTAGAATATTCTAACCCATTCAGCTTGTTTGAGTAGCTACTGCATTTGTGAATCTGCCTGCCCACAGCTAATATTAGTTCGATGAGGTCATTTTTTATTGTGAAAATGGACAGTATTACTTGCTAAAAAAATATGTTTGTTTAACCACAGATATAAAACCTGTTTAGTGTTTTTAGGTTTTTCCCCAAGATGACACAACATGAATGGTCATGTCTTTGATGTTTTCAGCTTCCTCAGAGATCAGTGGATGCAGTTGCTATCAAACAACAGCTGTTATCTCAATATGATGTTCTTCAGTCTCGCATCAAGGACCTAAAAGAAGCTGCTGAAAAAGAGGTATGTTCCCACATGTTGTGGTTGCAGTATTCTCACAATTTCTATAGTTAATTTTGAGCTGTGCCACTTGAGATTTGGAAGACATTTCTGTAATTCGTCAACTGAGCTCCACCATTATCTGTTGGAATCAGAAGTTCAAAAAAAGATATGGTTGCACACACTTGCAGAGTTTTTTTTTTTTTGAAGAAACTTGCTGAGTTGCATGCCTTTAATTGTACCGCTTCAAATTTAAATTTTTTAATCAATTTCTACAATAAAGTTTAAAGTTGATCAATGCTCGCAAAGAAGAGTGCAAGTTCACATCTTTTACGCCATCATTTCATACACAATTAACATATGATGCTTAAAATTCTAATGTAAAAAAATCTTTTTGTTGCATATGTAGGTTTGGATGTTGGCTCGCATGTGTCAGCTGGAGAACAAAATTTTTGCTGTTGGAGAACCTTCTTATCGGTGAGACCTTCTTGACATTATTAGTTCATACTTCTTTACTGAATGTATATTTGTGTTTAGTCTCATCTTGAAATCAACAAATCTAAAATATCTGTTTCTTCCCTTCAGTGCTCGGAGAACTAAGGTCAAAAGGGTCCGAGAAGGCTTAGAAAATTCCCTCAAGGGACAGATAGAACTAATTGACAGCTATGCCAGAGTATGTGTTCTAACTTCTACATTAGTAAAAGCAATTCATCCCTCAAAATAGACCCACACCCGTCACCCTCCAAAGATATACACATACACATTCAGTTTTTGCTTTTCTCAAATTGCCATTAGCTAATTCATGCTCAACGTTCATTTTTCAGATTTCTTCAATGATTGAAATTGAGGTGGAAATGGACTCTGATGTTCTTGCTGCTGAATCAGTGAGCAATGCAGTGCGTGATACTTGTTTATTTATCCTTTCCTATCCCCCAATCGCTTAATTATATGAAGTTACTTGAGTTATGATTTTTTTTTTTGCAGGAAAGCATTGCTGAGCAGATAGAACAATTAATGGAACTAGAAAGTCTTGAAGAGGCATGCTCCTTCTTTTCTTTTTACTCTATTCTTCAGACCCAGTTTGTATGGAATATAAATCATATTTGAAGTTGCTGAGTAAAGTTTCAATCATAATAATTGCAAAAAATTGGAAAAAAAAAAGGGGGGGGGGGGGGGGGGGGGGGGGTTGGGGGTGGGTGGTTTTTGTGGGTGATTTCTCAGAATTGCATAGACCTGGTTGTGTCAATTCCAAAGGGATTTTTTGAAATTCAGCTTCTTATGAAGACATCAATTGCTAGTAACTCAGTTATTCAGGAATTCAGAATAGGGTGGACTCTAGTGAAGTCTTGCAATTCAAGAGAGATTTCTTTGTTTTGTTTTGAATTGTTTTCCTTTGCATTTCTCTTTTTCCTAGAAGTTTCTTTTCAACTTTCTTTGCATCCTGCATTTTGCTAGGGACGTACAATTATTGATTACCTTTTTATTTTTATTTAATGCAGAGATGGAAACTACAAGCTGAAGCAAATGATGAGGCTGAGAGACTTCTCAGTTCCCAACCGATGCCTACAGAGCGGGTTTAGACATGTTACTGGTTATCTGGTTGAGCTAACACAATTCAAGTTTGCAAGTTTTACGATGATATGCATAGTGCATCATTTTGAATATCATGTTTCTGCTCCAGAAAATCTCTGTCTCAGTTGCTGAATCAGCAACATTTCCTGCTACGTGCATGTTAGACTCGAATGAAAAATTTGCACATCTGGAAATGGACTATGAGAAGGTAGGTGGTTGGATGTGCTGAAGCTTAAAATTATTCCACCAACTCATTTAAGTAATTAACCCGAGGTATAAGGCGCTTTTATGTATAATAGGGTAATATTGCTCTCATTCTCTCTATCTATCTCTGAAAATTATGAAATATTGATAATCTTCTTTGTAACTATTACGAAGCAGAAATGTTTGTACAAATAGAGATAAATTCATTACTTTTCTCTGTGTGTTATTGTACATAAGAAATTCTGATTATTTCTGCAGAAAGAAGCAAGAATCATTTCATGTTCGCTTAAGGGCAAGTTTGGACAACTTATCCAAGGATTAAACAATGAACATCCTCAAAAGATCAAAGCTGTGCGCATCCCTCTTGTCCTTAGATCAATCTTTTTTCGTTAATTTTGTCTTTCCATTACTTATATCTTGATTGACTTATAAATGGATTTCGCCAATAGCCAACCGTTTGGTAAAAGGAATTTAAAAATAGGTGGCACACAGATTTCATTCATGGATGACTCAACCTTGCGTTCCTAGTCAGTTAACTACTTCGGTAGTATTTGGCAAAAAAAAAAAAAAAAAAAAAAAAAACTACTTCAGTATCTCACCAAATTAGCTTTGCTGTTGGTCCAAGTAACATTAATATATGGCTGACTATATACGTCAGATCTAATAAATTTAATTTAATTTCCCGTATTATTCTTTATTATTTTTGATTTGTTGGCACTGAATAATTTGCCAAAGAAGCGAGGGGGGGTGGGGGGTGGTTGGGTCTTGGGTGGAAAAGATAGTTTGAATTGCTTTTCTTCGTTTGCTTTGATTTCCTCCACATTTGGTTGTTTATTAAATTATTCATGGCTTTAGCTTCAGCTTTTAGTTTGGTTCTCGTTAAGCTAATAGCTTTTTTACGCATGTAAAGTCAAGAGAATTTTTTAAAGATGGAAAAGGGAAAAAGTCTAGTGTAACCACATGCAAATCCAATTCATGCAATTGTTTTTTTTAAGGTGTTGGCAGAAGTTTAGGAAGGTTCTTAATTGAGTAGTTATTTGTACTTTTTTTTTTTTTTTAGATAATATAGTTATTTGCACTTTAATTAGCTTTAGGTCAGCGATATCTACCTAAACTACATGAGAATATTTTTTAGGAATCTAATATATGAGAAGTTAATTTTGAATCTTTTAAATAATTTTTCTTTTTATAAACTTGCTAAATTTAGTTAATATAGTTACCCTTTTACTTGTTTCTTTGTCAAATTAGTTAGAGAGGCATAATCGGATCCCAGAAGAACACTGTAGTTCTTGTAGAAATGTGTTGCAATTTCGTGCTCAACTTTCCCACGTAAAAGGTGCAAAAGGATAAGGGCGGTTTTTGTTTATAATATAAATAATGGAATTTATTCCCAAAGATAAAAAGCCCATGTAGAAATAGAATACATGCTTTTGATCTTGTGAAAAGTCCTATATTTTATTTTTTTTAAAAAATAATATTCAACCCTCAAAAAATTCAATAATTATGTCTTCATATTATACAAGTTGTAGTATATATAGATATTGCCTTTTTCTCGAAGATTTTATAAAATGATAGTTCAATCATTTTAATTTTCTATACAGCAATAATTATCCTCTTTTCATAAAAGGGTAATAATAAATTAAATGGAGAATATATAAAGTAAAATATAAATAAAAAGATATGAAATTGAGAAAATAATTAGTTCTGTAATTATATATAGTATGACTTCAATTGTTACCAATTATTCCTACCAAATAGCAGCAATAGTCTAGCTTGGAGTAAAGCTGTTGGATTACCTTCTCTTTTATTTATGAAAATTTTCAAAATTTTAATTGTAATAAGATTATTTAGTACATGTTCAAAAAATTCAAAATTTATATCTTATCTCTTAAAAAATTAAAATTAAAAATGTTGTATAAATGAATTTTTATAAAATTATTTAAAATTTCATATTTAATACTAATAAAAGTATTTAAATTAAATTTTATGATTTGTAAATAAATTTCATTTTTTAAAGTTATTTATACTAAACATTTAATAATCGTTTTAATTAAGTAGTTTACATTGATCCCCAATTGGCAAATGCGCAAAGCCTAACATTCTCAAATTTGGTAAAAAATAAACATAATAAATTAATAATTTCTCCCCTCTAGAAATCGCAACATATTCATCTCTTATCTCCACCTTCTTAAACGGTCAAGATCTATACCGAAGTTTCTGGACTCTAACAAATAGCAAGATTACCACTCTGTTTGGGAACAAAATTAAGGGAGGAAAGAAAGTATGATGGAAAATTGT
>CATKHJ010987639.1:0-12678 GCA_949750685.1 Vernicia montana
TGCATGAAAAATCTTAATTAATTTTTTTTCTTAGAACATGAAAGAGGGAAAACTTTGAAATTGTTAACCAATTCCAAATTAACTTTTCATTCTTGCAATTTACCATTAATTGAATCCAAATTATAAATCATAATACACAAACAAACAAGGGTTTGAAAAATCATCTTATGGTCAAATTTTAAGAAAAGGAAAAGAAAAGAAAAGTAAAGAAAAATACATTTAAGATCATAATTTATTAAGACATAATTAGGATGAATAGAAAAACTTTAAATTTTAATTAGTACCTTTAAAGTTCTTCCTTTGGGTATGGAGACTAGAGTTTTCCAAAAATGAGAGGAGGAAGGAAAGGAATTTTCTTTCTTAATTGTGTTTTGTATAATTGAAAGGATGATGGTGAATAGTAATTGATTTGATTTTGGTCAAAAGTTGATTAATGGGTGTGTGTGGGTAATTGAGAATGAATAGTTTCAAAATTGAGTCTTTGGAAACCAGTAAACCTTATTAACTTACTACAAAATTTTATGGTAGACTAGATTTAATAGAAGACTTTGATTTTTAACACATGATAAAATTCAAGACTATATTACCTTCCAATTCTTCAAATCTTGCCCAACCATCCATTGATATTGGGCCTAGCCCAATGCTTGGTTGGTCATATGGTCTTAGAAAATTGGATATTATGTATTGGGCCTAGCCCAATTCCTAGTTGGTTGCAATATATATATATACTAGTTTACTAACAAAAACTGTGTTCATATATTTCACATGATATTCTCATACAATCATACATTAGTAATATAATTGTCATAAAAAATTTCACAAAATTAGACAACTAGAGTTTATATGCAATATTAGAAATTACTAGCTTCTTAAGTAAAAATGTATTCAATCTATTTTTTTTTATGTCACTTTGGTCATCAAAGTCTAGGGTATTACATGTATGTTATGCCAAATGTATTGGGCTTTGGAGATTTGTAGTATATTTGGGCCAAGGTTGTTGGGCTTATAGGGAGTTTCCAAGGTTGTTGGACTTATGGGTGGTGCTTAAGTTAAAGGCTTAGGGGTAAAGGTAATTGGATAGAGGTGAGAGTGTTTGACCCTTCTTCGGTTTAAGGCTCCACTTAAAATGTATATTGTACAATATGGATGCATGCATGGGAAAAGTATTTATGATGATGTAGATGTGTAAGAGTTTTGCTTATGGTACATATAACCTAAAGTTAGGTTCTAGGTTCATTACATGGAAAGGTAAGGGTGGTTTAGATAGGGTACCCGTCACACTAGAGATGCAATATACCTAACCATATGTGAGAGAAGAAGCTTCGCATGGGTCCAGCATTACGTGCATATTCGTTATACCTTTAAAAAAGATTTAAAGGATACGTCGCGGGCTGGATGATTTCACTATCAGCAAGCATACATAAGGAAGGTTGCCTACTCAATGTTACTTTTTATCCATTGTTTTCCTAGGAACTAGAGTTGTGGACAAGGAATCCAAATGCAGTGAGAGGTGAAAAATTATTTTGAACTAAAGCCAAACCTTGTATTTTACCAAAAGTAATCCACTTTCTATCTTTTTTATTTGACAAAGATTTAATTGTCCCCAGTGGAGTTTCCAACTGTGAGGCCTTGCCCGAGCACTGGTCCGATCCGCTAAGGGAATCGAAATGCTCTTCAGGAGAAACTTCACGATTGGAACCCGCTATGAGTTATGAAAATTGGATTTTGTACTTTGGCATTTGTAAAAGGAATTGCTACTTTAATTTTATTTATTATTATTGGGAAAAATTAAAGGAAAACCAAAATGAAATTGACTCCAAATTATTTAATAAATCCCACTGAAAAAGCACTAGTCCACGAGTGACCAATTAGGGCTCGGAGATCAGGTTTTAGTAATAATAATAAATTTCTTTAGTTTGGCTAAAAATGCAAAATAATTTTTATGTAAATATGACTTTCATGCATTAATGAACGAGATTAAGAATAATGAATGAAATAGTTATTAATGATGCAAAGATTATATGAATGAAAATTATGAAAGAAATGGATAGAAAACAAAATAAGATAAGAGAATCTTTCCTTTAGCCCTTATGAGAACTAGGAAAATTACATATTTCTCAATTAATTTACTAAAGGAAATTCATAATAGATATATAAGCAATAAAAGAAAGATATATGAAATATGAAAAGGGAAAATATTATTTAAAATATTTTAGAGTTGATGCCTTAAAGGTTGGCACGCCTGTTTATTCCTTTAAATAAGATTCAAACCCCACGCAGTTCTTCCTTCTTGCGAAGGAGGGATTTTGACAAAAGTTGATTTGATTTATTAATTTAATTTAGATTTTAAATTAATAAATTTTAGATCTTTTCAGTTTTAGACCTAAATAAGATGTAACAAGAGGATAAATTCCAGTTCTAAATTTAGAATTCTAAAATATAAGAGAAAGGAATTATACTTTTACTTTTCTTGGATTTTTCAAGAACGGGGTGAGCTTGACTCCGGATCTAAATTCCACTTCGGATTAGGAACTCAAAGCAAATAATAATAATAACTTTAAATTAAAATAATTTTGGTAGGTGATGAACTTGGATATAGAAAAGTGATTTTTATGTATCAAAATCAACAGAATTTTAGCTATAAACAAGGTATTTGTCGGATTCTCTCCATCTTCTCCTCCCATTTCTGAAGAAGGGAAGGGCTATTTATAGAGGAAGGTTGGTGAGGAGGTGGGCGGCACCACTAGCGACACATGTGGCACACTTCTGGTGCTGCCTAGGCGGTCCCTGTCTTGGCTTAGGTCTAATTCAGGTTTGACCTGGTTTGGCACTGTTTTGATCCATTTTGGCCTGTTTCTGATTTGATTTGGTCCCGATTTGATTCTATAGGCTCATAATTGAAAATCGGTCCTCTAGAGGTGTAATTTTAAGGGTTTAGAGTAATACATGAAATGGATCAGGTTTTACGTCTAGGACAATTTACCCTTCCTGGATAGGGGTGGGATATTATACCTTATCCATTGGGTTTCAATGTGCACAATGTCTGATGATTAACCCACATCAGTCAGGGATTTCTATACCATTACGGTTTATTAACATATAGAAAAAAGTATTTAAGGTTCTCATACTCATAGGCATATAAATATTATATGGTTCTCATAAATGAAAATAATTAGCAAATGGCTAATTAGGAACTTATAAAGTTTTATGAAGCAATTATGGTTCAACAAACAATTCTCATACTTTTCTCATGGTGGCTCATATAAGAAATTAGGCATTAGGCCTTAGAAATTCAAATACAAGAATAGTAGTATATTTTCTACTCATCTTAGCCAAAAAGAATGCTCTACTATCTCTTGGAAGACTCCCAATCACATCATACAAAATGGCTCATCACAACCATCATGATCTCCATTATGACTTCTAGGAGGAACTATTCACATAAACACATATAAATAACAAATTCATATCAATTCATGCTTTTAATCACTATACACATGCTAGACTCATGATTCTTAATTTAATACCCTCCCCAACATACACTTATAACAAGAATGAACAAGAAACTTGAAAGAAACTTAAAACCCTAACTTACCTCTTCAATAAATACTTCAATAATGGATGAAAGAATGACTCCAACAACCTTAGATCCTTTAATTGATGTAATAAATGAAGCCTTTAGCACTAAATGTGGGTGAGTAGGGTGTTTCTCTTGAAGTTTTTAGGGTTAGGGAGGAGTAAATGGCTTAAATAAACTGATTTGGGGCTTAAATCTCTTTACATAGCCCGTCAATTCTGCCCATACCCGACATGATGAACGAGCGTTCATCTCATATTCCTTAGCTTTAATTGTTTACGCAAAAGGTTTCTGAATGAGCCTTCAAATAGATGAACGAGTGTTCACTTGCATGATAAGCGTTCATTTTCTGTGAATGAACATTCATCTCCATTCCTCAATTTGCTACTATTCACATAGGGGCTTTCTGAACGCACGTTCAACCATATGAACAATCGTTCAGGACTATGAATTAGCGTTCACACTCCAAAACTTTCAAAACAACCTCTAATTCACCACATATAGCCATAAACTCATCCCATTAGCCTCATTTCAATATAAACACCACAAGATCCTCATATATTACTTATCATACAACTCATAGCTCATAAACATACTTGGTACACATCTAGTAACTCATATAAAGGATCAAATGAATGCATACATGAACTTGGGGTATTACAGGTGGGTTCTTGACTCACTAAAGGTTGAGCGTAGTAATGGAAGGACTTATGTTTGGGAGTGGTCTAATTCTTTTAACATTCTATGCAGACCAAGGAAAAAATGCAAGGATTTTGGAAGAGAAGAGGATTGGATACTTGTGAGGCCTCGCCCGAGGACCGGTCCGATCCTCTCAGGAAATCAAAAATGCTCTTCAGGAGAAACTTCACGCATCTGAAACCCGCTGTGAGTTTTGAAAATTAGATGTGCATTTTGGCACTGTGAAGGGAGTCGCCACTTTAATTTTATTTATTTTTATTTGGAAAATTAAAGGAAAACCCAAATGAAATGACTCCAAATTTATTTATTTTATCCCAATAGAACAATATTGATCTGCAAATGACCAAAGAGGGCTCAGGGATCAGGTTTTGGTGATAACAATAAATTTCTTTAGTTTGGCTAGAATAAAAAATAAATTTATGTGTAAAGTATGATTTTCATGCATGAATAGAAATAAAAATGATGAATGAAATTATTATAAATGATGCAAATATTATATGGATGATAGGTTATAAATGAATAAACATAAAATAAAATATGATAAGAGGATATTTTCTCTAGCCCTTATAGGTACTAGGAAAAACACATATTCCTCAATTAATTTAATAAAAGAAATATAAAGCAATAAAAGAAATAAATAAAAGGAGAAAATATTATTTAAAATATTTTGGAGTTGATGCCTGAAATATTGGCATGCCTGCATATCTCTTTGAATGGGAATCAAACCCCACGCAGTTCTCCCTTCTTGCGAATGAGGGGTTTTACTCAAAAGAGATTTGATTTATTAATTTAATTTAGATTTTAAATTAATAAAATTTAGATCTTTTCAGATTTAGATCCAAATGAAAGTGTGACAATAGGATAAATTCTAGATCCGAATTTAAAATTTAAAAATGCAAGATAAATGAATTATACCTTTGCTTTTCTTGGCTTTTTTGCGGACGGGGCGAGCCTGGCTTTGGATTTGAGCTCCACTTCAAATTAGGAACTTAAAATAAATAATAACAATTTTAAATTAAAATTATTTTGGTAGTTGGAAGGATTTGGATATGTGAAAGTGATTTTGGGCATAATTTCGGTGACAAAATAATCAATTTTTTGCATTTTCGGGAGATTTTTCCCAATTTTCAGTGTTATTTTCGGAAGAGGGAGGCTGGTTACTTATAGAGGAGGCTGAGAGGGCTTGGGCGGTGCTGGCGCTGGCTGTCGTGCGGCACCACTTTGGTGCCTCATGCCACACGACGCCATTTCGGTGCTGCGCGGCACCATTTGAGTGCCGCGTGCCGCCCAGACGGCCACAACCATTGGGCCGGTTCAGTTCAGTTCGAACCGATCGGTTTGACACAGTTTACACTATTTTGGCCCATTTCTGATCTGAATCGGGCCCGATTTGATTATATGGAATCGTAATTGAAAATCGATGGTACCTATCAAGTGGTTTTGACTTGACACAGTCTAGTTTGGTCTGGTTTATTTGAATCAACCCAATTTTGCATTATTTTGATCAGTTTGAGCCCATTTCTGATTTGATTATTTGAATTTGTGATTGAAAATTGGTCATCCTGGAGTGCAAATTTAAGGGTTCATAGTTGCCCCCTCATTAAAATTGGCTTTGTTGAAAAGGCGATTTTGATAATAGTGAACCTGGGAAAAATGAAACAAAGTGATGTCTAGGTTGGTATCTAAACATACTTGGGGGAATCTATATTTCCTGTTTGTGTGGGAAAAATGAAGTCATATAATCTCGGTCTGTTTGAGAAAAATATATATTCTCGGTCTGTTTGGGAAAAAGATCCTAAGGCTATCTTAGGATAAGTCTGATTCAGAAGGAGAAAACCTTATTCAGATTTAAGGTATTGATCCTAAGGCTGCCTTAGGATAGGTCTGATTCTGAAAGAGATCACCTTATTCAGATTTAAGGTATTGATCCTAAAGCTGTCTTAGGATAGGTTTGATTTTGGGAACCTAAGTCAGATTTAAGGTGTGGATCCTAAGACTGTCATAGGATAGGTTTGATTTTGGGAACCTAAGTTAGATTTAAGGTATGGATCTTAAGACTGTCTTAGGATAGGTCTAATTCTGAAAACTTTATTCAGATTTAAGGTATTGATCCTGAAGCTGTCCTAGGATAAGTTTGTTTGAGATTGAGATCTTGATTAGTGCCAGTATATCTCGGCGATTCTGATTGATTGGTTTGGGCAAAGGAAATGTCCCCCAGTATGTTTGGGAAGTGATGAAGATGGTCCCTGTCTGAGTCTAGATTTCATCAGAATTGATCTATCTGGTAGATAATTCTGAAGATTAAAAAAATGATTTTGTCTGATAGGATGATTGGATGGATTGGTTAGTCCCTTCTGGTAGAAAGAGATGATTATCCTCTCTGATAGGATGATGTTCCTTTCTGATAGGAAAATATGATGGTCCTTTCTGGTAGGACAAGGAGAAAGTGAAGGTCCTCTCTAGTAGAGGTTGATGGTCCTTTCTGGGAGGACAAGGAGTTTGGATTGATAATCAGTCTTGTTGTAGGAGCTTTGATTATCAACTTGTTTAGTGTGAAATGCATCTGACTATGCAAAAATTATGAATTGGATACCTTGAACCTTTGAACAGTCAATTTGGTATGAAAGTGCTAATCTTTGCAGAGGAGGGTTCTCCCATTTTGGAATGATGTTGGCTCGGTAGTTTAGCTCGAGTTTGAAAGTCAAGGCAAGGTCAAGTTTTGGCCTTTGGAGAAGGTGATGCTTTAGAAGGCTTAGTCAGGTATTGCCTGGAAAGGTTTTTTTTTTTTTTTGAAAAGCTAGGTCAAGTTTTGCTTTAAAGGGCTCAGTCAGGTTTGGCCTGTCCTGGAAGGCTTAGTCAGGTTTGGCCTATTTTGGAAGTGATAATGTTTGGAAGGCTCAGTCAAGTTTTGCCTGGAAGGTGAAGATCATACTTGAAAGACTCAGTCAGGTGTGGCCTGGCTTAGAAGGCTAGGTCGGGTTTTGCCTTTAGGAGAGATTTTGTGGGTTGACTTTGTGTGACCCATCTGTTAAGAGTCTGCGTCTGGACATGACTTTTGGAGGTGTTTTCGACTAGTTGACTTGCAAGCTTGATTTTGCTTATCCAAATGACTTGGATTTTAGGGATGTTTTTGCCAAAGGGGTTTTGGGCTTGGAGAGCTAGTATGACTTGCCAAGGTGGCTTGGGCTTAGATGGATAGTATGACTTGCTAAGGTGGCTTGGGCTTGGATGGATGGTATGTCTTGCTAAGGTGACTTGGGCTTGGAAGGACTGTCTGATTTGCCAAGGTGATTTGGGTTTGGATGGATTGTCTGACTTGCCATTTGATTTTGTTTTGTCCAAATGACTTGGACATGATTTTCTCGGGAGGGACTTTGACTGGCTTGAGCCCTCTTTAATCAGCTTAAGGATGATAGACCTTTAAGAGTCATTGCTTTGACTTTGGTTTTGCTAATAAAACTGGGCTTCAATGATCAAAAGTCCTAAGTGACTTAGGATTTTTGGTTCTGCCGATGGGCTTGGCCCTTGTAAGATGATATTGTACCAAGGAAACTTGGGTCTAAAAGGATTCATGAGTCCTGAGAGACTTTGGATTCTTGTAGGATTTACCCTTGTAAGATGATATTTCACCAAGGAGACTTGGGTTTTTGCTGGGCTTGGCCCTCGGGATTTTACCAAGGGGACTTGGGTCTCTGGTGGGCTTTGACCTTGAGGGGACTTGGGTTTGAAAGAATGGTAGGACTTATCTAGCTTAGGACCTTTTGATCAGTGTTTGGGGAGGTTGTATAATTTTGCTATCCATAGCATGATTTATGGAGAAGATAAGCATGACTTATCTTATTTTCTGAGATTGAATAGACTTTTAGAGTGACAAAACTCTTGGGAAGACTCTGGATTGATTTGGATGACGACTCAAAAGACATGCTCTTGGATGATAAGAGCAATTTAGCTTTTTGTGACAAGTGTTTTGATTTGGATATGCCTCAAAAGGCGTGCTCTTAGATGGTAAGAGCAGTTTAACTTTTTGTGACAAGCGTTTTGATTTGGATATGCCCTCAATGAATGATAAGAGCTACTTAGCTGCTTGAGCTAAGAGACGTGACGGATGATAGGAATGATATGCCCCTATTATTTGATGAAGGGCAATTTGACAGATAACATGAAGGATATGCCCCTACTGAATAAAAAGGGCAACGTGATGGATTTGACAGAAGATAATTCCGAAGGCGTGCCTCTTGATGAGGGATCAACCGAAAGATGATGACTTTAAGATGATATGCCCTTAATGTGGGATAAAGACATAAAGAACAGAATGATTTAATCATAATGATTTCTTCTTTTCAGTTTAGCTCTAACTTTTGCTCGACCCACCCTTTTTGGTTTTCAATTTAGCGAGTTAATCAATGAATTTTGGCATTAAAAGATTAATCCATCATGATTTGGGTTGCTGTTGTCCTTCATCCAAGCACTGGTCCGATCCGCTTAGGAAATCAAAAATGCTCTTCAGGAGAAAATTCACGCATCTGGAACCCGCTGCGAATTTTGAAAATTGGATGTGCATTTTGGCACTGTGAAGGGAGTCGCCACTTTAATTTTATTTATTTTTATTTGGGAAATTAAAGTAAAACCCAAATCAAATGACTCCAAATTTATTTATTTTATCCCAATAGAACAGTACTGATCCGCGAATAACCAAAGAGGGCTCGGGGATCATGTTTTGGTACTAACAATAAATTTCTTTAGTTTGGCTAGAATAAAAACTAACTTTATGTGCAAAGTATGATTTTCATGCATGAATAGAAATAAAAATGATGAATGAAATAATTATAAATGATGCAAATATTTTATGGATGACAGGTTATAAATGAATAAACCTAAAATAAAATATGAAAAGAGGATAGTTTCTCTAGCCTTTATGGGTACTAGGAAAAATATATATTCCTTAATTAATTTAATAAAAGAAATATAAAGCAATAAAAGAAATAAATAAAAGGGAAAAATATTATTTAAAATATTTTAGAGTTGATGCCTGAAAGATTGGCATGCCTGCGTATCCTTTTGAATGGGAATCAAACCCCACACAGTTCTCTCTTCTTGCGAAGGAGAGGTTTTACTCAAAAGAGATTTGATTTGATTTATTAATTTAATTCAGATTTTAAATTAATAAAATTTAGATCTTTTCAGATTTAGATCCAAATGAATGTGATAAATTCTAGATCTGATTTTAGAATTTAAAAGTGCAAGAGAAAGGAATTATACCTTTGCTTTTCTTGGCTCTGGATCTGAGCTTCACTTCGGGATTAGGAACTTTGGAATGAGATAATAATAACTTGGATTGAAATAATTTTGATGGATGTGGTGTTTGAATATGAAAAAGTGGTTTTGTACATCGAAGAGACGCGTGTCGGATTTCCCTCTCTCCTTCCTCCTCCTCCCTTTTCAAACGAAATGAAGGCTATTTATAGGGAAGGTATAGAGCCCGGAGGCGGTGGTGGCAAGGGCAGTGTGCCGATGCCAACGGCGACACCGGCAGCATGAATTCCATGCCACCCAGGTGGGCCCAAGCTTGGCCCACCTGGGTCTTAGTCTGGGGCGAATTTGGTCGGGTTTGGTTCAGGTTTGACCCGGTTTTGGCACTAGTTTTGGTCTGTTTTGGCCCGCTTCTGATCCGATTTGAGCTCGGTTTGATTCTACAGGTTCGTAATTGAAAACTGGTTATCTGGGGGTGCAATTTTAAGGGTTCACAACAGGTCACAATAAGATAATTCAACTTCCCAACCAATCTTTTGTATCTCTCTGGATCATCAAACAATTCACCCTCTCTTGTAAGTTGCAAATGAGGAACCATTGGCGTGCTACACGGTTTAGCACCCAATTTTCCTGTTTCAATCAGTAAATCAAGCACATACTTCCTTTGAGATAAGAAGATTCCCTTCTTACTTCTAGTTACTTAAACACCAAAAAATATTTCTACATCCCCAAATCTTTAGTATGAAACTGACTGTGAAGAAATAACTTAAGAGATGAAATACCTGCAGCATCACTTATAGTAATAACAATAACATCCATATACACAACTAACAGAATGATGCCAGCAGCAGATTGTCTGTAGAAAACTGAGTGATCAGACTGACTCTTCTTCATACCAAACTCCTCAACAGCCTTACTAAATTTGCCAAACTAGGCACGGGGGCTTTGTTTCAACCCATACAGAGACTTACGAAGACGACACTCTCCCATACTCCCCCTGAGCCACAAAACTAGGTGGTTGCTCCATATAAACTTCCTCATGAAGATCACCACAAAGAAAAGCATTTTTTATATCTAATTGATGCAAAGGCTAGTCATAAGCAGTAGCCATAGAGATGAACAATCTGACAGATGTAAGTTTAGCTACAGGAGAGAAGGTATCTAAATAATCCACCCCATAAGTCTGAGCATAGCCTTTAGCAACAAGGTGAGCTTTTAAACGTGCAACTGAGCCGTCAAGATTAACTTCCACCACAAACACCCATTTACAGCCAATAGTTTTCTTACCTACAGGTAAATCCACCAAGGTCCAAGTACCATTATCCTCTAAAGCATTCATCTCCTCAATCATAGCTTTGCGCCATCCAGGATGAGAAAAAGCCTCATGAACTGTTTTAGGAACAAAAACAGAATCGAGAGATGCAATAAAAGAACAGGATGAGGGAGACAAATGCTTATAAGATACAAAAGAAGATACTGGATAAGTACATTGACGTTTACCTTTGCGAACGGCAATAGGAAGATCATCATTAGAACTGGGAACTGGATCAGATGACGAAGGAACTGGCGCAGGACATGGAGCAAGAGGTGTAGGAACAGTAACTAGATCAGGAGCAAGAGGTTGTGGACAGCGAGTATAAACTTGTTTTATAGGAGGCTTAACAGGAGTAGAGGGAGGAAGATCAGAACTAGGAGATGTAATAGCATAGATTAGTAAATCATCATCCTCTCCTTTACTAAAAGAATCTGAAGATGAAGAAAATGGTTTTTGTTATAGAAAGGTAACGTCAGCTAACACAAGGTACCTATTAAGACTGGGACAGTAACACCTATACCCTTTTTTGCACATGAGAATACCCAAGAAAAATACACTTTAGAGATTTGGGATCAATTTTTATAACCTGAGGTCGAACATCCCGAACAAAACAAGTACACCCAAATATCCTAGATTCAATAGGAAACAATGACTTATTAGGAAAGAGGACATGAAAAGGAGTCTCATCAGAAAGAACAGAGAAAGGCATACTGTTAATCAGAAAACAGGTTGTGGAAGCTGCATCAGCCCAAAATTGTTTAGAAACTTGCATTTGAAATAACAAAGCTCTAGCAGTCTCAAAGAAGATGTCTATTTTTCTTTCAGCGACTCCATTCTGAGATGGTGTATCTACACAAGAAGTTTGGTGAATAATGCCATTTTGAACCATATAATTTTGGAAATATTTTGATAAATATTCCTTAGCATTATCACTTCTCAAAATCTGTACAGGCACATTAAATTGAGTTTTAATTTCAGCACAAAAAGCAGTAAAACAAGAGAATAATTTTGAACGATTTTTCATCAAAAATAACCATGTCATTCGAAAATAATCATCAATAAATGTAACAAAATATTTAAATTCAGTCTTAGACACAACGGAACAAGGACCCCAAACATCGGAGTGAACTAACTCAAAAGAAGCACTAGCTCTTTTATTGACTCTGGGACTAGAATTCAAACGATGATGTTTGGCAAATTGACACAATTCGCAATCTAATGAAGACAAACTAGAAAACTGAGGATAAAGTTTCTTTAGCATAGGCAATGAAGGATGACCCAACCGACAATAGATTTCAGAAGGGGTTACGACTCCAAGGCAAGCAACAGACTTTGGTATTTGTGTATCAAGAATGTAGAGATCTCCAGACTCGTGTCCTTTACCAATAATTTTCTTCGTCATAAGATCTTGAAATAGACAAAAATCAGGATAGAATGAGATACAACAATTAAGAGAACGAGTAAGTTTATTGACAGAGACTAAATTAAAAGACAAGTCAGGTAAACATAAAACAAATTGCAAAGGAATTGAGGGTGTTGGAATAATTGTGCCAGACCCCAAAACACGAGATGTAGACCCATCTGCTAAAGTAACTGTAGAACTAGAAGCATGTGACTTAAAAGAAGTGAACATACTAGAATTACCTGTCATGTGATCTGTGGTACTAGAATCAATGAACCATTTGGAAGATGAGGAAACAAGACGTGTTCATTTTACCTGAATCAGCAATGGCAGTGATAGGAGTAGATGAAGACTTTAGAGATTCTTGATACTGTGAGAACTTGGCATACTCATCTGCAGATATTAGAATAGACTCGGAAGTATCATTAGTAGATG
>CATKHJ010987684.1:0-17179 GCA_949750685.1 Vernicia montana
AATGTATAAGTAAAATTTCATTTTTATTAATTATAAAATTTCATTTTCAAATTTGTAGTCGCAATATATATATATATATATGGTAGGTTGTAAGTCCTAAAGAAAGGCAGTAAACCTTTGGCCATAAGTCTGGGTATAACACTAAGAAAATTTTATTTTTAAACAAAAATTTTAAATTAAAATGATTTCATTTCTTTGTAGAACCACTTCATCATTTTCCAATCCATCATATTCAAATGATTCTGAAATCAAACATGTCATTAATAGTGAAGAAATCACTATAAAAGATTTTTCAAAATCCATTAATGATTAGGAAATTTTCAAAGTACAACAAAACCATATTTATAAATCAAGTAAATTAAATTTTTTCAAATCTGATTTTACAATTAAAACAGAGGAAAGAGATATCCAAATTTCAAAACCATTTGAAATAATGCATCTTCTTTCCCAGAAATCTCTACAACAACATAAAGCTAAAAACTTTAAGTACATCCATATTGGCTTAGTTTAGGTAAGAATCAAACCTCTTACCAGAGAAGGACTAGACACGTCCATTCTCGCAATCCTTAGAGATGCCAGGTTCACAAATTTCCATGACTCCTTACTCAGTTCAGTTGAGTCTAGTCTGAACAGAGGACCTATCTCATTTGACTGTTATCCAAATATTACAGTTTCATTAAATGATAAAAATATTTTATTAAGTATTATTTTACAAATTAAAACACATAATTATAAAATGCTTGAAGATTCTATTCCAGTAGTATTAATGTTCAAAATATATTACAAAGCCATGATCTCTGCTTTTTCCACAAAACATAAATTCCATTCTAAAAAATGAGAGACCTTGCTATTACAAACAGACTTGACCAAGTCAAATACAATTGTCCCTAGATCCATATAATGGAAATAAATTACTCTACTAGGAGATAGAATTTTAAAAGGTGTTTTTCAATCTGAACCTCCAAAACAAATTGTAATTTATCCAAAATTACCCAATTTCATGATGGAAAGGTCAAACTTATATTTGATAGAAGATATTTCAGTTCCAGATATTCAGATACAGCTTCCTCATATGAAACCATTGATTTAGGAAGACTGTCTAAATTACCCTCTGTTATCCATGTTCCATATACACAACCAAATGTACATGAACCAAACAGAATCCAATCAAGGTATTCTACCTCAGAAATTATACCTCCAACTAATTTTCAAAATGTAGACTACCGTACATCTATTCCTTATCCTATTTATACAGAACCTCAAGATATAAATAATGAACAGGAAGAAGATCCATCCTTACCTACTTCATCTATTGCTTCCCAAATAACCCAAAACATTACCCATGAATGTAATGCTCTGGAAAGGAAATTCGAAGTAAATAAGAAATTACTACATGAAGATTTTTATTCATCTAGTAATACAGAAAAAAGACTATGGCTTTTCAAAAATTTTCTGGATGCTAGATAAGAAGTACAAAAGAAATTTTATGATTTTGTTCTTCTACACAAAATATATATTTTATTTTTTGATTGGTTTGAAATATATGCTTCTGAAAATAATATTTCATATCCATTTTCAAAAAATGTTAATCCTATTACAATAAGAAACAAACTTCCTGAATGGAAAACAGAAAATGGAATAATCCAGTCTGAACATCCTCCAACCAGGAAAATTATATTTTCACATCAAGATGTTGACATTGTAGCAGCTCCTTATAAAATTGAAACCCAAACTGATCCTGAAGGAGAGTTGTAGAACAAAATAATTTCACAAATTCCAATTTACATACCATTGGTAAATAATTAACCAGAATAGAAACCCAAATTTCTAAATCTGTTGTTTCCCAAGTTCATTCCTCTGATGATACTTCCGAAACAGAGAAAAAGCTTAAAAATCCAATATTTAAGCATTTTCAGATTTCCAAGTCTAGTCAACAGGAAATTCAAAGTCATCAACCAGAATTCATTAAAGTTATTAAAGACCAATTGAGTAAGATTGAATCATCTTCCTTAGGAACTTCTAGACTTGTTGTACCTGATACACCTACTGACCAGTCTAGAAATATTAGTGTCTTAAATAGAAACCTACAACAGGACACTGATGAAGAAACATCAAGTCCATCTCCAAATACACAAGTAAATAAATTACATTGGCAAACTTTTGTACCCATAATTACTGCTCCAGACATTGGCACAAAACATAAACCAAACATCCTTACCCAGTTTAAGTTCAATGCCTCTTTTGTCTATGAATGGAATATAGATGGAATGTCATATTGCAACATCCTTAGTCTATTACAACAAATAACCATGGCTGCTAATACATATAAAACCCAAACATGAACCCCTGACAGAGCTATTGTAGAGCTCATGATAGTAGGGTTTTCAGGTCAATTAAAGGGATGGTGGGATTTTCACCTTACACCTAAACAACAATTAGAAATCCTTAATTCTACCCAAACATTTGAAGATGGAACCCCCATTTTTGATGAAGAAGGTAACAAAATTCAAGATGTTGTTGCTACCCTTATCCTTACCATTTCCTTAGATTTCATTGGAGACCCTTCACATATTAAAGATAAAAATGTTGAATTACTCAGTAATCTTAGATGTAAAAAACTCAGTGAATTTCAAACATACAAAAATACATTTTTAACCAGAATCATACTTAGAGAAGATTCTAACCAACTTTTATGGAAAGAAAAATTCCTTGCAGGATTACCTATCTTGTTAGGAGAAAGAGTTAGAAATACAATTAAGCAAACCTTTTGTTATCCCATTCCATATGATAGATTGACCTATGGAGAGCTCATTAACTTAACCCAAAAAGAAGGTCTCAAAATCTGTCAAGACTTAAAATTACAAAAACATCTTAAATGAGAAATGAAAAAGACCAGATAGGAACTTAGTAGTTTCTGTTAACAATTCAACCCATATAAGAATCCATCCACTTCTTGTAATGGTCAATGTAGTAAAAAACCATATAGGAAATCCAAAAAATCTTATAAGTATCATTCCAAACCAAAGAATGAAACTTATTACAAAAAACCTTCATCTTATAAACCACAGTCTAAATCTAAAAAATCTTTTAGAAAATCAGGTTCTAGTTTCAAACCTAAAAATAATTTAAAAGATATTACATGGTTTAAATGTGGTAAGAAATGTCATACATCCAGATTCTATAAACTCAACTCCATAATCCAAGAATTAAATTCAGAAGAAGAAGTTATGAACAAAATAGCTAATCTTCTAATTGAAACCTCCAGTTCATCTTCTCTAGAAAATTCTGAGGATGAAAGTCCATTACAAATTGATGAAATTGCTACTTCTTCATTCTCATACACTAGTTCCACTAGTTTTGATTCGGAAGATAACAATTTAAAATCAAAACACATTAGTAAGTTTACAAAAAATCAAGAATGCATATTAGAAGCAATTAAGCATATTAATGATCCTGCTTTACAAAAGGAATGTCTTGATAAACTTCTAAAAACTTTAGAAGATAAACCTGTCGAGAAACCTTTTGTTCTACCTTCTACAAGTACAAATACATATGACTTAACAACAATTTTAGGTAGAAGAAAAAAGTCCAAAACTCCTGTAGCTACCATCCAAGAATTACAGGAAGAAATTAAAATTGTTAAATTTGAGTTAAGAGAACTCAAGTCTAAACAAGAAAAAGATTTTGAAATAATACAAATTCATTTGAAAAATCAAATTGAAGAAAAAGAATTTGATATTGAAAAAGATGAAACCCAAGAAATTCTAAATCTAAAAAATATAGAAAAACTTCCTGGAGATTTTATGTTTATGTTAAGAGAAGTTACTTCTCGTAAATAACTTATTCAAATTACACTAATTTTTAATAATGATTTCAAAGTCAATACTATTGCCCTATTTGATACAGGTGTCGATTTAAATTGTATCAGATTAGGCATAGTTCCTAAACGTTTTCATCAAAAAACAAATGAAAAACTTTCAGCAACAAATAATTCCAAAATGTCTCTAAAAGGTAAATGTGAAGGCTCTATTGTGAATAATGGAATTGCTATGAAAAATGTTTTTGTTTTAGTTGAAAACTTACATCATATGGTTCTTTTAAGAACTCCATTTATCAATTTAATTACTCCTTATAGAGTCAATGATGACAGTATATCTTTTAAATCAAAAAATACAAAAATTATTTTTCCATTTATAGAAAAACCAAAAGTCAGAAATCTTAATATTATTAAAGTCTGTTCTATTTATAATTTTGAGATTAATACTTTAATCCAAGGAAAACAAGTTCATTTATTACATTTGAAACAAAATGTTTCATTACAAAGAATTCAAACTCAGTTAGAAAAAGATTTTGTAAAAGAAAAAATTTCAAAATTCCAGAATCTAATTGAGATTGAAATTTGTTCTGATTTACCAAATGTTTTTTAGAATAGAAAACAACACATTGTTAATCTTCCTTATGAAGCAAGTTTTAATGAACGTTCCATACCAACTAGGTCAAGCCTATCCAAATGATTGCTGACTTAGAACAACATTGTAGGTCAGAAATCCAAGACTTAGTGTTTAAAGGTCTTATATCTAAATCCAGATCACCTTGGTCTTGTGCAGCTTTTTATGTCAATAAAAATTCAGAAATAGAAAGAAGCACACCAAGATTGGTAATCAATTACAAACCCTTAAATTCTGCATTAAAATGGATTCGTTATCCAATTCCAAATAAAAAATATTTGCTTCAAAAACTTCATAATGCATTTGTCTTTTCTAAATTTGATATGAAATCAGGTTTTTGGCAAATCCAAATTCATCCTAAAGATAGATACAAAACTGCATTTACTGTTCTATTCGGACAGTATGAATGGAATGTCATGCCATTTGGATTAAAAAAATGCTCCTTCAGAATTTCAAAAAATAATGAATGACATTTTTAGTCCATATTCAAAATTCTACATTGTGTATATTGATGATGTTTTAATTTTCTCAAATTCCATTGATGATCATTTTAAAGATCTAAAATCATTCTTTTATGTTGCTAAATCTAATGGTTTAGTTGTCAGTAAATTAAAGATTTTTCTATTCCAAACTCGTATTAGATTTTTTAGTCATTATATTACCCAGGGAACTATTACACCAATAGAAAGATCTTTAATATTTGCAAGTAAATTTCCTGACAAAATTTTCGACAAAACCCAACTTCAAAGATTTTTGGGAAGTTTAAATAATGTCTTAGATTTTTGTCCAAATATTAACCGTTTTGCAAAACCCCTGCATAATAGATTAAAAAAGAACTCAGTTCCATGGTCTAGTGAACATACAAGGATTATTTAGCATATTAAACAACATGTTTCTGAAATACCTTGTTTACATTTAGCTGATCCTGATACTCTTATATTATGATGATGATTATGATTGATGAGCGATGACTAGTGTGTAACAGCTTGGGAGCTTGCTCATCGCACGACGCTGCTGCCAGTCGGGTTGGCGTTGCGTGGCTTAGGCCATTAACAGCTGAGACCCTATGTATTGGATTTTAAGAGATAGTATTTGGATTCAGAAAGTCAGATAGGGGGATCGACTCCCCAGATTGAGGTTTAGCGTGGTTCATGTGGACTAATTCTCATCCTTGTATGATTATGTGATTTATTTGTATGTATGGCACGTTGCATAAGCATTAAATTATAAATTGTTATTAGAGCACAAGGTTTGTATATTGGTTAATATTATTCACTGAGTTGAGACGCTCATCCATGTCTATCTATTTTTCCAGGTTGCAAGATGAGCCTATAAGATGTTATTATTGTTGAGTTTTCATATATTCTCCTTTGGCAATGGAATTTATCTGAATTAAATGTTAAGTATTTTATTATATATTCTAGATTCTGCAATTATAGTAATTTGGATTTATATCCTATTATTACTTCTGAATTATTATCTGATTGTCTGTATTAGGATGTGATGAGATTCTCTGTTAAACAGAAACATGATGTTGATGATGATATTATTGAGATGTGGCATGAATGACTTTATTATGATGTACACAGATTCTATTTGACAGGTGGGCCAATAGCTATTGGGTAGTGACCTTTGTAGTCAGAAATTTGTAGATTATCTGTGATTAGACAAGTCAGACCAATTACAAGCTCTAAAAGCCTTAAACTTTCCCCTGCCCTATTACTGGTCACGTGTCCCTAGAGCCAGGTCGTGACAAAGTAATTAAATAAATTTATAAGTGGGATAAAAAAAATCACTTATAATTAAATGATGAAATGAGAAAGGAAAGGAAAAGATGCAAAGTAAGAAGTGATAAGCATTTAGATTTATGGTTCAATTGCACTCCTAAACATTAAATCAGGAAGACAAACCACTTATCCTCAAATCTACTACTACTTCTATATCATCACTAGTAATAGCAGCACCTTTATACTAACTTAAGCTAAGAAAGCTCAAGCAGAAATTGAAAGTGAAGCAAGTATGACTTTGCTTCTTTTTTAGTCACATATTATCATAATCATGTTGAGAAATTTTTTGGAATATTTCACAAACACAAAGCTGAAATAGAAATTAATAAATAATCCACACCAAAGACAATAAGAATTTTATGTGGTTCGATTTCTCAATAAATCTACATCCACGATTCACAAGGGATAATTCACTATTATTCTTATAGTTACACAGTACAATTTTTGGACGGAGAAAATTTTAAACCCTCTCTCACACAACACCCAATAACCTAGTGCACCCTTTATTACAGTGAATAAGAATTAAAGAAATGTCGGATAATTTTTGAACGAACAAAAAATTATCAAAACCCTCTAAAAAATAGTTAGAAATATTTCTCTCATAAAAATATTTCTCACCATATCATACTTCATGTGATATACATACTTACAAACCATAACTTATCTCATTAGCTTGCTTACCAAAATCTCTTCTCCTTTGGCTATTTATAGCCAAATGACTTCATACTCCTTTGTGGTAGGTTGCTTAAAATTAGGCAAGTTAGGTAGCCTAAAAAATCCTTTTCACATTTATTTAGAAGCCTCTGCTTTTTTTTCTCTCACTCACACAAAACTCTCTCATTTTTTGTGATCTATATAATATGAGGAATGGAGGGAGCCTTTATATAGGCTCCCAACCAAGCTGGCCACAACTTGCATTTTGCAAGCTATGCCCCTTTGTCAAATATGTAGGCACATCACATAACTTGGTGCCTATATATTTGACTAACTCTCCCTTTTTTTTTCCTTTCTTTTTCAACAAATTATTTGTTCTTATTAGACTTGTGGGCCCTCCATGTTAAAGTGGCCCACACCTACTAATAAATCTCCCCCTCACGACAATATAGAGGTCTTCACTATGACTGTAACTCTCTGTCAGTCTTTTTAGTGAGAATGGGTCTCTTCATGCTCCCCTCGAGTAAACGTCTTTTACACTTGAGTATACGGCGTCACTTAGAGTCTTTCTACTCCACTAGTCTCGGGCCATCGGGAGTCTCCTTGCTCTTCCACGTGGAGGAGACAAACACGGGATCCGACTGCCGTCTTTATACTCATCTCTGCCGGACCATTAGTTTTGATACCACTTTTTGAAAAATTTTCTGCGATATTTCACACACAAATAGCTGAAGCAGAAATTAATAAATAATCCACACCAAAGACAATAATAATTTTATGTGATTCGATTTCTCAATAAACCTACATCCACAAGGGATAATTCACTATAATTCTTATAGTTACAAGGTACAATTTTTGGACGGAGAAAATTATAAACCCTATTTACACAACACCCAATAGCCCAGTACACCCTTTCTCACAGTGAACAATAATTAAAGAAATGTAGGATGATTTTTGGACGGATAAAAAATTATCAAAACCCTCTCACAAATAGTTAAAAATATTTTTCTCTCATAAAAATATTCATGTGATACACACACTCACAAGCCATAACTTATCTCATTGGCTTGCTTACCAAAATCTCTTATCTTTTGGCTATTTATAGCCAAAGAAATTCATACTCTTTTGTGGTAGGTTGACTAAAGTTAGGCAAGTTATGTAACCTACAAAATCTTTTTCACATTTATTTAGAAGCTTCTGCTTCTTTTCTCTCACTCACACAAAACTCTCTCATTTTTTATGATCTATATGAAATAAGGAAAGGAGGGAGCCTTTACATAGGCTCCCAACCAAGCTGGCCACAACTTGCATTTTGCAAGTTATGCCCCTTTGTCAAATATATAGGCACATCACCGAACTTGGTGCCTGCATATTTGACTAACTCTCCCCTTTTTTTTTCTTTCTTTTTCAACAAATTATTTGTTCTTATTAGGCTTGTGGACCCTTCATGTTGGAAGGACCCACATCTACTAACAAATAGGAATAGAAAGATTTGAAATAACTTTATGCTTGTTGAAGGTGAGATATATAATAATAACTTGGGCATTCATTTCCATATTGCTCATGATATATATAATAACTTGGGCATCCATTTCAAATTTGCTAGTAGGTGTGAGTCCCTTCAACATGGAGGGCCCACAAAGAATAAATAATTTGTTGAAAAAGAAAAAAAAAAAAAGGAGAGTTAGTCAAAATATACAGGCACCAAGTTCGGTGATGTGCCTATATATTTAACAAAGGGGCATAGCTTGCAAAATGTAAGTTGGAGGCCTATATAAAGACTTCTTCCTTTACTCATTTCATATAAATCACAAAAATTGAGAGAGTTTTGTGTGAGTAAGAGAAAATAAGTAGAGACTTCTAAATAAATGTGAAAAGGATTTTGTAGGCTACCTAACTTGTCTAATTTTAGGCAACCTACCACAAAGGAGTATGAAATCCTTTGACTATTCCAAAGGAGAAGAGATTTTGGTAAGCAAGCCAATGAGATAAGTTATATCTTGTGAGTGTGTGTATCACATGAAGTGTAATATGGTGAGGAATATTTTTAAGAGAGAAATATTTCTAACTATTTGTTAGAGGGTTTTAATAATTTTTGTCCGTCCAAAAATTATCCTATATTTCTTTAATTCTTGTTCACTGTGGGAAAGGATGTACTGAGTTATTGGATGTTGTGTGAGAGATGATTTACAATTTTTTTTGTCCAAAAATTGCACCATATAACTATAAGAATTATAGTGAATTATCTCTTGTGGATCGTGGATGTAGGTTTATTGAGAAACCGAACAACATAAAATTCTTATTGTCTTTGGTGTTGATTATTTATTAATTTGTGCTTCAGCTGTGTGTGTGTGAAATATCTCAGAAAATTTTCCAACAAGTGGTATTAGAGTCGATGGTTCGGCAAAGATGAGTATGAAGACGACAGTCAGATCCCGTGTTTCTCACCTCCACGTGGAAGAGCAGGGAAACTCCCGATGGGTTGAGACCAATGGAGTAGAAAGACTCTAAGTGACACCGTATACTCAAGTGTAGAAGACACTTGCTCGAGGGGAGTTGATAAGTGCATGATTGATCATATTTTACCCTTTATTCTTAGTGTATTTTATTGTTAAATTGAGTTTAATTTATTTGTTCATGTGCTTTTCAAAGTTATTTTCAGAAATTATTCAGTTTTTGGAATGCTATGATCATTTAAGCTGGAATCATGAAATTTGAGCGAGGACCGATGCAATTTTGGCCAATTTTCTAATGACACGCCCAGGAGGATACGGCCGTACCATTACAAGTCTTACCCGCATTCAAAAGGTTAATATCCACATACAGAGACCGACGATACACCTAATGATACAGGCGTGTCACTGGGCATATCAGGCTAATTTTTAGAGGTATAAAAGCTGAACAGAAATAGAAACAAAGGGTCGAGATTTTTATCTCTTGGAGGCGATTTCTCTAAGGAAGAACGAAGGGTTTGCAGCTGAAATTGAAGGTGCAGATCCAAGTATTTCAAGTTTTGAGTCAAGAATCGAAGATTAAAGTGGAGAACTCCGAATCATTCGTCATGGATTATTTGAATTCTCTTTTATTTTTCTTTTGTTCTTGTCTTTCATCTATTATCATGAACTAAATTTCCATATACCTAGATATATGATGAATCCTAGACCTTATTGTATGGATTGAATAGTTTTTGTCAATTAAATCATTTATTGGATTGTCTTATCTTTATGATAATTAATGTTTTATCTATTTAGCAATAGCATGCTTGTTATTTAGATGTTGTTTTCTTGTTATTGACTTGAGAAAGCTTAACTAGAATTGAACACTCATAAAGGTTGAGGATTGATTGGGGTGCTAGAGATAGACCTACACGATCTTTTGGTTTATTGTTCTTTATTCTTAACGCATGAGCTATTTGATTATGTTTGAGACGAGAGTCCTTACATTTTATCTAGTGATTAGGGATTGATTCGCTTGAAAGAGGTTTAAATCTAGATTAGTGGAATACCAATTCAATTTATTGTTTGGTTTAATTGAGTTACTTTTCATGGAATGCATATAGGGTTTAAGAGGATTAAGTATCTAGGTATTTCCATCATCAATATCCTTCGCAATTTACATGTTATTTCTTAGTTTAATTCTTTTAGTTTAATTAGCTGTTTTAATTTAATTATTACTCAAACCATTTGATTCGTTAAACAACAATCAACATTTGAGCTAGTACTTGTTACTTGTCCCCAGTGAAACAATAACTCACTCACTTCTATATTACTTGAGCGATTCGTGCACTTGCGGTAGTATTGTATAAAATCGTGGTCAAGTTTTTGGCGCCATTGCCGGGAAAAATAGTTTTCAATATTAGCAATATAATTTAGATTATTGATTTAGTTTTTATTTTCTTGTTTTTGAACATTTGTTCTTGTTCATTCGTTGTTATTTCAGGTACTCTTTTACGTGCATGACCCGAGCTAGTTCCTCCGGTCTATTCGAATATAATATAGAACTAGAAAGAACATTAAGGAAAAAGAGAAAGGAGGAACAAGAACTAGCTTTGGGAAAGACAGTAGAGGATTCAGACGAATCTGAGGAAAAGAGAGAAGAAGAGGTACTGGACATAATGGAGGACAGACCACCGAGAACAATGTTGGATTTTGGGAGGCCCACTCTTCAAGGGGCCGAGTCTAGCATCAGGAGGCCAGCTGTGACCAACAACAATTTTGAAATTAAGGCTAATGTCATTCAAATGGTTCAGCAGCACTGTCAATTCAACGGCTTTCTTGATGAAGACCCAAATAATCATTTGGAGAATTTCTTGAAAATTTGTGACACATTCAAGATAAATGGAGCGACAAATGATGCTATAAGGTTGCGGTTGTTTCCGTTCTCTCTTAAGGATCGACCCAAGAATGGGCTTAAGTCCTTTCCAATTAGGCATTTTACCAATTGGGATCAGCTTGCTGCAAAGTTCATAGAAAAATACTTTCCACCCTCCAAGACTGCAAGATTTAGGAATGAAATATCATCCTTCACACAACAGGAGAGTGAGACATTATATGATGGATGGGAACGATACAAGGAGTTGCTGAGGAAATGTCCACATCATGGGCTTTCATTGTGGCTACAAATCCAAACTTTTTATAATGGTTTGACTTAGGCAAGCAAATAAGCCATAGATGCTGCAACTGGGGGTTCCTTGAATTATAAAACTCCTGAACAAGCAAGGGACTTGATTGAAGACATGGCTCTGAATAATTGTCAGTGGCAAGATCCAAGAGAACGGGGAAGAACTAGAGTAGGTGATTCACATCATTTAGACCCTGTTGTAGCTTTGACAGCGCAGTTGGAGGCTATTTCCAAAAAGATAGATTCTTTATCTATATCTTCTAGCAGGCCAGCACAAGTGATGATGTGTGATTGGTGTGGGGGTGGACACCAAAGTCAGGATTGTCAGAGTGGCAATAATTTTGCTAGGCAAGAGTAGGTAGATTATGTTGGGAATGTGCCTAGGCAACAACAGTCCCAACAGAACAACCCCTACAGCAACACCTATAATCCGGGGTGGACGAATCATCCAAATTTCTCTTGGGAAAATCAGAATAACCCAAGACCTCCACTTGGATTTCAGTAGCAACCACAATACCAGCAAGCTCCACCTAAAAAGACTTCTCTAGAAGAGATGATGGAGAAATTCATTGAATTTTCTGATCAAAGGCATAAGGCAACTGAGACCACTCTTAGAAACTAGCAGGCCTTCATTCACAACCTTGAGAACCAAATGGGGCAAATTGCCAAATTGCTTATTGAGAGACCGCAAGGGAGTTTGCTAAGTAACATTAAGGCAAACCTAAAGGAACAGCTCAAGGCAATCACTTTGAGAAGTGGAAAGCAAGTTAAAATTAGTGTTGTTGAAGAGGAAAAAGTGGTTGAGAAAGAGGTAGAGGCACAGGGTGTCAATGATAAAGAAGTTGAGAAGGAAGTTGCATCGGGTGATGAGGTAGAAGTGGAAAAAGGGAAAGAAAAAGCAATACCAGAGCCTACCCCGATGGTAAAACAGTATCGACCTCGAGTGCCATACCCTGCATGTCTGCAGAAAGACAAGCTCGATGCTTAATTCGGTAAGTTTATCGAACTTTTTAAGCAACTTCATATTAATATTCCATTTACTAAAGCTTTAACGCAAATGCCCAAATATGCTAAATTCTTAAAAGATCTCCTTTCTAAAAAGAGGAATCTTGAAGAAGTATATTTGGTGCATTTGTCGACAAAGAGTTCAGGAATTTTGCAAAGAAGGTTACCAAAAAAATTGAAAGATCCTGGTAGTTTTAATATTCCATTTGATGAGTGTATGATTGATGATATTTTACCCCTATTCTTTAACGTATTTTATTATTAAATTGAGTTTGATCTGTTTGTTCAAGTACTTTTTCAGAATAATTTGTAGGAATCCTTTATGTCTTGGAAAGCCATGGTCATTGGAATCACAATCACTACTGGAATGAAGCATTGAAGCATTGGTTGACCAATTTTCTAAATTGGTACACCCGTTACGGTACGAACGTACCATAAATGGATGTGGGCGTATTGAACATTCTGTATCTCAAGCTATGGTACGCCCATATTGGTACGGGCGTACCAGGCTAAATTCCTGGAGTATAAAGTTACACGGAGACAGACCTGAAAGGGGATCCGGACTGATATTAGAGAGGCGATTTTTCTGAGAGAAAAGGAAGGTTTTGCAGCTGGAATTGAAGGTGGAGATCCAAATAATCAGAGTTTCAAATCAAGAATCGAAGATTAAAGTGGAGGTTATCAATTCATTCTTAATGGATTGCTTGATTTCTTTTACACTTTTCTTTTATCATTGTTCCCAATTTGTTATTATGAACTAATTCTTTTAAACCTAGATATTTGATGAATCCTAGAGCTCATAGTATGGATTGAATAATTGTTATCAACTGAATCATTCATTGAATTGTTTTATCTTTGTGATTAATAATAATACATCTTTTTAGCAATTGCATGCTTATTAATCATATATTGTTTTCTTATTAATTGTCTTGAGGAAGTTTAATTGGAATTGAACATTCATAAAGGTTGAGAATTGATTATGGTACTAGAGATAGACTAACGAAATTCTTTGGTTCATTGTTCTCTATTATTAATGCATGACCTATTTAATTATGTTTGAGACGAGAGTCCTTACATTATATCTAGTGATTAGGGATTGATTCGCTTGAGAGAGGTGTCAATCTAAATTAGTAGAATACCAATTCAGTTAATTGTTTGATTTAATTGAGTTGTTGTTCATGAAATACATGTCGAGTCTAGGAGGATTCAATATCTAAGTTATTCCCATCATCAATTATCTTTGCAATTTACTTTTTATTTCTTAGTTTAATTAGTTACTTTTAGTTTAATTATTATTCAAACAATTTGATTAACTAAACAACTATTGAAATTTGAGTTAATACTTGATCTTTGTCCTCTGTGAAACGATAACTAATTCACTCTATATTACTTGAGCGACTCGTACACTTGCGATAGCATTGTGTTATCAAAAATACACATCATCCATGCTTTATAGGTAACCTTGAAATTAAAAGTGCTTTGGCTGACTTGGGGGCTAGCATAAGTGTTATGCCCTACAAGGTTTTTAAGGAATTGGGTATTGGAAAACCCAAACCAATACTCATGACTATTTAGTTGGCTGATAAGTCGATAGTATACCCTCGTGATATCATTGAGGATGTGTTGGTAAAGGTCAGGGATTTCATTTTCCCCGATGACTTTGTGATCATTGACATGGATGTGAATGCAGATATTTCGCTTATCCTTGGTAGGCCGTTCTTGAATACAACCCGTGCCCTCATCGATGTCCATAATGATACTTTAACTTTAAGAGTGGGTAATGAATAAATTGTTTTTAATATCCCTAAAGCAATGAAACACCCACTTGCACTTGATGAGGCGGATTCATGTAATGATATTGTTGAGCATGAAATAATAAATTTTATTACTAACATTGTTTCCAAGGATCCCCTTGAGTTGTGTTTGATGTAGGAAAAATTTGAGGATCCGGAAGCAAGGGAGCAGCTAGTTTACTTGGAGGCAAACAAGCCATGGAAGGGTAGGGCGTATGAAACAATTGAGATGCCTAAGGAAGAAAAGATGAAGTCATCCATAGTGGACCCACCTATTTTGGAACTTAAGCCCCTCCAGGATCATCTTGAGTATAGGTTTTTGGCGGAGGGAAGCAAGTTACCTATAATTTTGAATGCCCTTTGTCTTCCGAGCAGAAAGCCAGGCTAATGAAATTATTGAAAAAACATAAAAAGGCTTTAGTTTGGAAGATAGCGGATATTGAGGAGATTAGTCCATCCTATTGCACTCACAAGATTCTGATGGAAGAAGCTTTCAACCCAGTGGTGCAACCTCAGAGAAGACTAAATCTAAAGATGAAAGAGGTAGTGAAAGCTGAAGTGATTAAGCTACTTGATGCAGGCATTATTTATCCAATTTCAGACAGCTCATGGGTGAGCCCAGTTCAAGTAGTACCGAAGAAAGGAGGGATGACGGTAGTTCCTAATGAAAACAATGAACTCATCCCTACAAGAACAGTCACAGGATGGCGAGTTTGCATTGACTATCGGAGGTTGAACGATGCAACAAGAAAGGACCATTTCACATTGCCCTTCATTGACCAAATGTTGGAGAGGTTTTCCGGCCATGAATTTTATTGCTTTTTAGATGGTCTTTCGGGTTACTTTCAGATTCCAATTGCCTAAGAAGATCAGGAGAAGACAACTTTCACCTGTCCTTATAGAACATTTGCATACCGAAGTTCGGTGATGTGCCTACATATTTGACAAAAAGGGCATAGCTTGCAAAATGCAAGCTGTGGCCAGTTTGGTTGGGAGCCTATATAAAAGCTCCATCCTTTCCTCATTTCATGTAGATCACAAAAACTGAGAGAGTTTTGTGTGAGTGAGAGAAAAGAAGCAGATGTTTCTAAATAAATGTGAAAAGGATTTTGTAGGCTACCTTACTTGCCTAATTTTAGGCAACCTACCACAAAGGAGTGAATTTCTTTGGCTATAAATAGCCAAAGGAGAAGAGATTTTGGTAAGCAAGCCAATGAGATAAGTTATGACTTGTGAGTGTGTGTATCACATGAAGTGTGATATGGTGAGGAATATTTTCATGAGAGAAAATATTTCTAACTATTTATGAAAAGATTTTGATAATTTTTATCCGTTTAAAAATTATCTTACATTTCTTTAATTCTTGTTCACTGTGAGAAATGGTGTACTGAATTATTGGGTGTTGTGTGAAAGAGGGTTTACAATTTTCTCCGTCCAAAAATTGTACCGTGTAACTATAAGAATGTCGATTAACCTCTATTGATAATGCGCAGTAGGTCAATGAATAATGGTGAAACTAACATTTTAATTGGCTAAGTATAACAGTAACAGCCGATTTAAAGGGTGGTTTTGAACACTTTGTGGCATCAACAAGGCTTGCTGCACTTTGTCTGTGGTCGTTGCCCCTTCTCGGTTCAAGGGGGAGTGGGGTAACCTCCGGATAAAAAGGGGAAGAGTTTTTGGTTAGAAGGGAAGGGGAAGGGACGAATCGGAGTGACAAAGGGCACGTGGTTGGCAAATGAATGGCGGTGAAGGCATAACCACAGAAGGGAATGAAGAAAGGAGAATGAACTCAAGAAAGGAGAATGAGCCCATGGCGTAAGCTTGCCGATATTGACAGGCAGGTGGTAGGCAATTAGTTTTTTGTTGTAATAAACAAACAAACCATAAATATTAACAACCAAAAAGACACGCAAAAACAAAAAGATATCATCATCTTTTTGTGTGTAGAGGCGGACGGAGGGAAAACAGACCCGTTGCGTAGGCTTATGGATCATGAATGTAGATTTATTGAGAAATTGAACCACATAAAATTTTTATTATCTTTGGTGTGAATTATTTATTAATTTCTGCTTCAGCGAAAATTTCCCAACAAATCATCATCAAGTCAATTCCACCAACACAATCCACATTCACGAAGTTTATATTATACCAAGTTTTTGTTTCTTTTGTCCTGTTATATTATACCAAGTTCTCAAACAAAAATAATTTGATCCATTGATAAATAACAGTAGAATTCTTCCAACACATCACAGACAACAGTGATATAAGGTTTCACGAAATGAATGTGCTATAAAAGTGAGAAAGGGGATGAGGAAATCAGGGAAAGAATAGCTTACCAAGAATTCCTAGATAATAAGAAAGAGGCACATCTTTATCATGAACTTTAAATAGTGTCTTTGTTGCTGTTATGAGACTGTACTCTTCGCACGCAGTCATTCCCGTTACTAATTCACCTTTCTTGAAGTCTGGATGTCTTGAGTCCAGAACTTTGGCCACTCCACGCCCAGTTATAGGCTGCATATGTTGTTTGAAATATCTCAAAATCACATTAATTTGGGTTAATCTTTTCGTTATCCCTAAAAAAAAAAAAAAATAAAAAAAAAAATCTTTTTTCAAAGCTACCCATAAACCATAATACACAGAAAAACCCAATTAGTTTGTGAATTGAATTAAGTTTATAAATTTTAGAAAATTGTAAGAAATTAAACTCTCCAAAAAGGAAGAAACAAGAGATACACAGATAAAACTGAAATGGGTAGGAGTTAACTGACCGAACCAGGCTTGAAGGGTGCGATATATGAGCCCTGGAAGTTTCTCATTCGGTTTCTCATGTAAGGATCGCAAGACAAATAGAGATTCTTGACAAGAA
>CATKHJ010987735.1:0-10827 GCA_949750685.1 Vernicia montana
AATATTGAAATCCTAAAATCGACACTCCACTACCATTGATTATCTGAAAAATTATTTCTTCCATATTAGTACATTGATATCCTGATATTGAATTTTAGTCGTCATTGATCATTGAAAAATTGATTCTCCTTCACTGTTTCCTTGGAACCTTAATATTTAATCTCAACTGTTTAATCATTGAAAAATTATTTCTTCTATACTATTATATTTTAAAATTGATAATTTTATTATTAAACATATATTTATACATTGTTTCTTATTCATTGTAAGTACTCACTGAGCTTTGCTCATACACTTACAGTGTTTTATTTCAGGATCAGTAGCAGACTCAGCTAGTGGATCTCAAGTATCTATCTCCACTTGGGATTACTTCGCTTAAAGTGAGGTATTACAGCGTGCTATTTGAGTCAAATCATTTAGGGCTCCATGGACTATAATGGTTTAGTATTGTAATAATTGATTAAATGGAATTCTTGATATGGTTTAGGAATTGTAATGACATATGTTAATATGGATACATAAATTAACAATTGATACACGATGATGTGATTAATGATGATAAAATATTTGAGGGATTTGCATTGACCTACATGAAGTTAAGGTTTTGGAAGTGTTTCTTTAATGCAGGTACTGAACCTGGGTTTTGTTTTAATTGCAGTTGTTATGCTGCAAAATTAGAATTAATTATTATTGCTTACGAAAATTAATGAAATTGATTGTATTGTAATATCGAGTAATGGGATTCTACGGGTTGTTAGTACCTTTATGGTTACCCATGCCCTAGGACCGTCACATCGTCAAAGGTGGGATGTGACAAAAGTGGTATCAAAGCAAAAGAGTGAGTCTAGTATAGACTTATAAATGTTATGGAGTTATGGTATATAAGTGAAACCTTGGAGCATAGGATTCCTGATTGTCACTTACAATCCATCATTAAGATAGTTCCGCGTTATCCGTATATGGTTAAATCCTTCTCGTATGGAATGATTACATACATTAGTATGAGCTATGAATATCAAAGACGTTGTATGTGTAAACATACATTACTAAATTACTGATATAAGTGAAACATTGACCATGCTCTAAATGAAACAACTGTGCTAAAATGTGATGTGAAAGTGAAGGGACAACTGTAAAAAGGAGGTCGATCCCCTAGCGATTGCTCCTGTAATAATGAAAACTGAATATATATTGTTAAACTAAAATTTCCTGTAATGATCATATGTGAACATTGATAGAGATATCAAAAATATTGACTGACTGTGAAAAATTTATAAAATGCAAATACTGATAATGATGCATAAACTAATTATACATATAAGAATATGTGTATTGCCTAGGATAAAGACATCCTAAGCAAATTATATCATAATGCTGAAAGTGTAAAACTTTAACGTAGTCGCCTATGTTCAGGCGACAGACTCGAGAAGAAATCAAAAGCAAGTGACAATATAGACGCAATGAAATGAAAATGATGTGAATCACAGCAAGGATTGATAAGTGAGAAGAGGAAGGCATTAAATGCCCACTCCTATGGACTCCCCAGCAATGCTAATCACACGGAGCAAAGTAGAATTGTTCTGTTATCTACATAGATATTACATATGAATTGAAAGAAAAAGAAAATGTTGATTAGTGTTTTTGAGAACGACAATGATCAATAATCAATGAATATTATATTGTTTCTAGGGAAACATGTGGAACTGCTTACAATAAGATAATGGAAATGGAAAAAGAAAACTATGAATAACTTTTGTTCGACTTCATGAAAGTCTTGAAAGAATGGGAAAAGTAAAGAGAAATGTGAATAGGTTATAAAGATATAATTGATAAAAGGAATATGTGTACATTGCGTATTGGTACAGCCTTACTGATTGAAATAAAGCTATTTTGGTGAGAAATCCTGTTTAATGAAGAATAAGTGATCAAGGAATAGAGCAAATGTGGTAGAAAATGAAGAACATAGAATATGACTAAGACAGATCAATAAGGTATTGATTAAACATAATTATATATGCTGAAATAACAAGTGTAAAATATAGTATTGTACAAAAAATTGTAAGGATAGTGAAATTGTTAGGCAGTGGAAATTGTGCATGGTTAGATGAATGTAACTGATAAAGATGGGACTGAGATGCGAATTCGTAAGAGAGAAATTTTAATAATGAAAACACTGGAATGAATGAATTTGACTTGAGATACTGGATATTGATATGGTAAATAGTTAAAGAGAGAAAGAAATTGCAAATAGTTCATATGGATTATTGATACATAAAGATATAAGGAACTGATTGAAATAGTGGTTTACGATAGAAAAGTTAAGAACGAAAAAGACAAATGAATGATGTGACAGACTATCGGAAGACAAAAGGGATTAAGGAAACTTGAGTGTATTGAACATTTAATGGAATATGGGAAATGAAAGAATGTGACATAATTGGGATTGATAAGTAATAATTCAAGTGACACGTTATTATACTGAATATATGTACACTTTAAGAGGAATTGGGAATCATAGAAAATATGAAACTTATATAACATGGAATTATGCTATGAATGATGACAGAGAGTATAATTACCTATCTGTGTTCTAGAGGGAAAAATGGGATATAAATTGATCATAGTGAGATATCGAAAACTGTTGACTACTGTTGATCCAGTGAAATAACATATACACAGTAAGAGAATGGAAAGAGAAAAAAATGGTTAGATAAATGTGAAGAGATTGCGAAACAACAGATTTACAAGCTACTGTAAGAGTGGTATAAGATATAATGATTGAGGGAAACTGTATGTTCGCCTCAACATTGTTATACTGATAAAAAGAAAAGATATATAATAAGAAAGTTATCAGTGAATAAGTTTAAACAAGGATTATTTATTGCGATATTCAGATACATCAATTAAAGTTTTATCAATAAGAAAGGGGAAAAGCGAATTGAATTCAAAAGGTTAGTGGTAATGAATTATTGGGTGAAAACGAGGACACATGTGTAATAGTTTACACAGTATTGGAAAGCATTTGCTTCTTTAAGACACTTTAGTTTATATGGAATTAAATCGCTATTTCCATACCAAAGGTGTTCAAAGATGATCAGACTCGACAAACTGAAATTGTAAATAAAGTCTTGCAAAGGCACATTGGTAATAGGAAGACTGAACTGTAAGGATAAGTGAAAGTATAAAGATAATCGTAATATTTACCTTGATAGGTACACAGTGAACTACTAGATACATCGATGGAGCTGAAACAATGGATACGATTGATAGAATTGTGCTACAAAAGGATATGAGTGATGTTAAAGTGACTGACACGAGAAATTAATGATGATTGATTTTGTTTACAATCATAATGGAAACATTGTAGTGAAGCGAAATGCTACCTTCGAATTGATGGAATAAAAGTCAATGTTTAGCATTAAACAATACAGGAATTATAATTGGATCACACGGATAAATGTTTATACGATGTCAACGCATATCGAATAGACTGATATAAAGTAAGCTCAATTATTATTACCTTTTATCTATACTAGAGCTATATGGGACGAATCTATTGTAACTCTTGAAAGAATGCAATGGAAAGTAGTGATGTGATTAAATAAATGACAAAAGTAGAATGATAATAAATGATATTGAGGAAATGTACTGAATCAGTCCTGGAAAATTCAAGGACAAATTTTCTTAAGGGGTTTCGAATGTAATATCCTAGACTCCATCAGTCCTTAGTATGAACAGTAATGACATTGGAAGCCAAATTGAATGATCGTCGAGATAACGAGATCAATAGGAACTCAAACGAGACCAAGTGAAATGCAAATAAACTTTTTGCATTTAATTTAATTCTACTTCTATGATATTATGGTACATGGGAACTCATAAATATGTTATGAGAAAGATAAATAAAATAAAATTAGTGAACTGCATCTATATTGGTTACAGCAAGGTGCAGTGAAAAATAAGGGTAAAACAGTCATTTCGCAAAATCCGTCGAGATGACGGGTAAATGAAATGAACATGTGAAATAATTGGAAGACCCACACATGGATTAGTGGCCGGCCCATTGAGTGAATGAATTGGAAAATTGTTTGATTAATCTAAGTTAAAATGAAGATGATGGAAGATAGAATTATGGTGGAACCCACCAACCTTAATAGTCAACATTTTACACTAAATAGCCATTTCTTAATTTGCAAATTAATTTAATTTACCATCATCAAGTTAAGGATGAATATCCATATGTTTATTATTAATAAAAATTCAATAATAAGTAATAATTGTAGCCATTGGATCAAAATGGAAACATCTCCACCATCCATTCCTGATAATTATGATATAAAAGACAAGTCTTTCTTCTTTCTTATCTCATTCTCATCTTCCAACAAAAAAATTGAAGACACAAACTCTTCTCTCTTCCATACCATCTAGCCATCAATAAAGATTCATCAAGAATTCAAGAAATTTTAAGGATATGGTTCAACGTAGAACTTAAAGAGATATATGCTCCGGAGATTGAGGAGCATCACTACCGCGTATATTAAAAATTTACATTAGGAGCTAAAGAGGTAAAGGTGAGTACGTTAAAAACCTTACCTCTCTTTAATGAAATAATTGTCTGATTTGATTCTTTTAATGAGGCCTTCAGCCTAATTATTGTTATTGAATTCTTTCATTGAGGCCCTTGGCCTACTTCCTACCATTTGTCCCTAAGTACTAAATTGTAATCAAATTGAATATTATAAAAGAGTTTAACTGTTTCGTATAAATTCTTTCATTGTGATAAAATCCACTCTTGATCTAATGTTCCTCTTTTGGAACACTCAGCGTATCCTAATCGATAAATTATTCCTATAGTTATGTTCCTTTAAGGAACCAATAAATCTATTTATGAAATTCCATTGTTTCTTCAACAGCTTGTCTTTCATTGAACCATATTTGATTCATCATTGTACACTGTTGATCTGAAATATTGAAAAGCTTACATACTGGATCCAAAGTGATCACATTGTATTACTGAAAGCAGAAATCCCCGACTAATGTGGGTATTACATCAGGCTGTGTGCACACGGAAAAAGCCTACGGATAGGGTGAGCATATCCACCTCAGCTAGGAGGGGTGATCCTAGCTGTGAGACCTGATCAGTCTTATGCTTTATACTGTTATGAGTGAGCAAGCAATAGCTGCCACTCCACTATTTACTGATATGAGTGAGCTAGCAATAGCTGCCACTCCACTGTTTACTGACATGAGTGAGCAAGGCATTAGCCACCACTCCATTGTTTACACTGGGAAGCATATCGCTTCTAAAACTGTGATTTCTGCTAAAATTATATTATTGAATCCCAACTGTTATTGATCACTGATATCGAATCTCGATTGCCATTGTTCACTGTTATTGAATCCCTATTGTCATTGTTCACTGCTAATGAATCTCGATCGTCATTGTTCACTGTTATTGAATCCCAACTGTCATTGTTCATTACTATTGAATCTCGATCGTTATTGATTATTGTTATTGAGTCCTGATTGTTATTGATCATCGAATTGAAACTCGACCGTTATTAACTATCGTTATTGAATCTCAATTGTGTCTTCTACAGTATAATATTGAAATCCTAAAATCGACACTCCACTACCATTGATTATCTGAAAAATTATTTCTTCCATATTAGTACATTGATATTCTGATATTGAATTTTAGTCGTCATTGATCATTGAAAAATTGATTCTCCTTCATTGTTTCCCTGGAACCTTAATATTTAATCTCAAATGTTTAATCATTGAAAAATTATTTCTTCTATACTATTATATTTTAAAACTGATAATTTTATTATTAAACATATATTTATACATTGTTTCTTATTTATTGTAAGTACTCACTGAGCTTCGCTCATACCCTTACAGTGTTTTATTTCAGGATCAGTAGCAGACTCAGCAAGTGGATCTCAAGTATCTATCTCCACTTAGGATTACTTCGCTGAAAGTGAGGTATTTATACCGTACTATTTGAGTTGAATTATTTAGGGCTTCATGGACTATAATGGTTTAGTATTGTAATAATTGATTAAATGGAATTCTTGATATGGTTTAGGAAGTGTAATGACATATGTTAATATGGATACAGAAATTAACAATTGATACACGGCGATGTGATTAATGATGATAAAATATTGGAGGGATTTGCATTGACCTACATGAAGTTAAGGTTTTGGAAGTGTTTCTTTAATGCAGGTACTGAACCTGGGTTTTGTTTTAATTGCAGTTGTTATGCTGCAAAATTGGAATTAATTATTATTGCTTACGAAAATTAATGAAATTGATTGTATTGTAATATTGAGTAATGAGGTTCTACGGGTTGTTGGTACCTTTATGGTTACCCATGCCCTAGGATCGTCACATCGCCAAAGGTTGGATGTGACAGAATCGGACTGAATTCGGCCGTCGTTACCATGAATTTTTAAAAATGATTAGCAAACTAATCCAAATCAACAAGAAATAGACTATAACATCTATAATGTAATACATTAAATTAATAAACACTTAAATAAACATAGTCTAGACTATAAAAACTCAAATTACATAACATATTTATGAATAATGCATAATAACAATAATTAAGTTACATAAATTTCTAATAGAACACTATCTTGACTTAAAAAATATAATTTTTTTTAATAAATCAATCTTATTTTATTAATTCATGAGGGAAAAAACCACGTTATTCAAGATGAATAAAGTAATAAAAAAAAAACCCTCTTTATTCTAAGCAAATAAGACAATATGAAAAAATAAATAGACCACAAGATTGCTAATCACCACTAAAAAAAAGTGTTGTGAAGAATCTTGATTGTTTTGCCCGCTATTGAATCCATTTGTATTTTGATTGTTTTACTCCATATGAAAAGACATCAAACAATGATTGAGTTCTATCCAATGCATTTGCTTCATAGCTTTGATAAGCACTGTCTATCTCTGTTTTGAAATATTAATGATGGCCTTGTAATTATTTCTACATGGCCATCATTTAAATTTTTTAAAACAAATATATGCTACAAGGCCATCATTTCTATTTTTAAAAATAAATATATGAAGATAAATATGACCATAATGTAAAATTCAATCAATAATTTACGTCTACAAACAAAAAAGTTTTACAAAGAAATGACTTTTGTAAAGATTATCAACAATGTTCTAAATACATTAAAAAAAAAAAGAACTCTTATATAAATAATATAAAGAACAATATACCAATAATTAACAATAAAAAAATATAAAAAGTACAAAATAATAGTTTTTTTAATAATATATTCATAATTTACATTAATAAAATAATAATAATTTTTTTTTGTACTGATACGTCACGCCCGTATCGCTAAATAATGATCGTATTAGTGTATATCGGGTGATTCAGTACTAATTCAGGACTAATTCCCATTAGCACATGTGTAATGCCCAAATAACGTATCGGAGCCCTCAAAAACCTATATGAAACGATCGATACGTAACATATCGGCCGTTATTTAAAACCCTGATTCTTTAGGTCCCCTTTCTTCGGGAGTAGAGCAGCCAAAAATGACTAAAGAATCAGGTGCACGGAGTTGGATTCCAATGGGCTCAAGCTAGTGGCATTACTGATCTAAATGATCATGTTTAGCGAGTGGGCCAGTCATCATATATCTAAAAGGCTATCAGACTGGCTCAATTCAAGCGTTACAGTTAAAAGAACAGACAAAAAAGACTGGATTGCTGGGCATAAACACTCTATCAAAGTCAATCATAGTTAGAGCTAATTCGAATCTCGATTTCTGGCTGAAACCAAGACCAACTTCAGAACTAGTAGCTCCCTTTGGCCATCTACAAAGCCAACAACTACTGTTGTATTATGGTATTATGGTCCTCGTTCTTGTTGATTTCTCCATGTAGAACCCTTGTAAAGTAAATCAATGAGGCGTAGACTTACCGGGCTATATCGCTCTAATTCTTTCAACTCGGCGAGAAAGAGAACCAAGTCCATTCAATTACTATAGAGTGTCTAGAGTAATAATATAACAACACACTATAAAATAATTTAAATATTTACGTCAAAGATAGCTTCTTGTGGAGAAAAGGGAAAACAAGAAGCTCAATCTTTTCTATTTCTAGCCTCTTCTACTCTAGCACCTGAAAAAAAATAGTGAAGAGGGGTGAGCATTCAACCCAGTGAATTATGTAATATATCAATACCTGGGGCTATATGAAGAAATATCATATATCAAAATAAGGGTTAGAACAATAACATATATGTGCCTGAAAGAAATGACACCAAATTGACAGAACAATATCAATCAATCAATAACAATCAATAAGGGCTGTAACTTCTCCCTTTTAACGCCTGCTTAGCCGAGCATACGCCTAGAGTACATAGTCTTCTCTAGGTAGGACACTAATAAATCAAACTTTATCAGTTGAGTCACCGGTGCACACGGCCTAATGGTTTATCCCTCATTAGTATAGGCATTCTGTCACAATTATGATCTATGGTTCGGTCAATGGCTTGGTAGGAACAATAATAATATATAGACCCAAGTAGTCTTTCAATAAGCAATAATTAATAAAATCAGGTCAATAAAGGTTTATTATCAATAAATCAATGTGGTTTATAGAACAATAAGAATTCAATGGTCAATATCAATAACAATAATATCAATGAGAATCAATAAGCAATATGATCATTTAGAATAAATAAATCAATAGGATTTGCAATAAACAATTTTATGGTAGGTTACCATGTACCGATATATTCCATAACTCACCTCTCAATGCTAATTTCTTCAATCAATTTCAATCACCTTAATTTGCTTGTAATTCATTCGTTTCTTTGGCTTACCTTTGCCTACAATAGAAATCCCCAATTCAATTATCAACTAATTGATTCTAGTTTCTATTGACTATCCCCTTAATCTATTTTAGAATCTCATCCTAAGAACATAATAATCTATTAGTACAATCTATCATTCATTCCCAAAATACCATCTATTAAGATTCCTCAATTCATATTTTCATCTCATATTAATCATGCCAATCTTAAATATAAACATCATTAATTCCAATTCATAGGGCAATATAATCAATCAGTTCTGCTGTGCCGGACACACACACAGAGAGAGAGAGAGAGAGGAAAGAGGAGAGAGGAGAGAGGAGAGAGGAGAGAGAAAGTGACAGAAGGAGAGAGAAAGGGAAGCAATAGCTTCTGTCGCCCATTTCCCTGCCGTCCAATCATTGGACTACCGCATGCTTCAGACCATCAGAAAGAGGAGACAACGATCTTTCCAACGCCACCTAAACTGACGCCATCTGACATCACACGCCACCGAATCGGACGTTGACCAGGAGCTTCCGAGCTCATTTTCGATGACTTCCCGACCTCCGTTCCCAGTGATTTTGGTACGGTTGGATTCCTTATTTTCTCAGCTTTTATTTGGTATAACATTTGCTAATTTTGAACTAACTTGAATTTTTTGCCGGAATCCGACGACGATGGCAGTTTTCTGGTGAATCTCCGATGAGTGACAGAATTGATCGGTGTATTTGGATCCATCGTTCCAAGACGAGTTTATTGAGATCTATTTTGTTAAAATCCATTACCGATATAATTTTTCGGCGATTTTTCCAGTTAACCTCCGGTAAGAGACGATCGATCTTCCGAATCCATTTCAAATGATTATTCTGATTTTAGAACATGATAGTTCTAAATGATTGAGTAATAGATCATATTAGTAATGATTTTTAATGCAATATTTTTTAAATTAATTATTATGGATCTATAGAAATCCTAAGTACAGAGATTCAATAACATCGATAATAAATTAAATTGAGGATTTTATTGTAGGCCAGTGGATAAGATATTGTTGAGTTTTATTCAGATTGAGGTGATTAGAATTGATTAGAGAAATTAGCATAGAGAGGTGAGTTATAAAATATATCGGTACATGGTAACCTATCATAAAATTGTTTATTGCAATTCCTATTGATTTATTTATTCTAAATGACTCATATTGCTTATTGATTCTTATTGATATTATTGATATTGATATTGATCATGGAATCCTCATTGTTCTATTAGCCATATTGATTTATTGTTAATAAACTTTTATTGACTTGATTTTATTGCTTATTAATTATTGATTATTGAAAGACCACTTGGGTCTATATATTATTATAGTTTCTACCAAGCCATTGACCGAACCATAGACTATTGTGAACCCTGAATTTTGCACCGTCTGAACCCTCGGACATGCGATTAAGCCTCGAAAACTGAAACGGGCAAGAAAGGGTCAAAAAATCAGACGAACCGGCCTTGTCTGACCTGGAGGACCACACAAGGCCCTCCAGGGACCGCACATGCCCTGTGCGGTTCCGTATAGGGATGTGCAGAATCGCATAGGCCTTGTGCGGTCCCAAACCAGGGCTGTGCGGTTCCCTTTGCTCTGTGCGGTCCAGAATGGTCCGTGTGTGGTCCCAAAAGGCCTGTGTGCGGTTTTGAGCTTCAAAATGCTAAATCCCACATTGGAAAAACATAAAAACTTCCCTAGCTGCTATTCCTATATAAACTACCCCCCAACTCATTTCTACACAATTCAATACACTTGACTAGCTAAAATCAAACCTATTTGGTTAAAAGCTAGCCTTTTTTAAAGGCTTGGTTCGAAAAGAGCTGCCTTTTAGTCAAAAGCTTTTTTCTTGTTGGGTGATCGTTCGTGGTTCATTTCCTCAAGTCAGTTCGAGGAAGTTCCAAAGACGCCGTCCTAGTAGCTATTAGGAGGCTCTGATTCCGCCAAGTCAAGTCAA
>CATKHJ010987887.1:0-22945 GCA_949750685.1 Vernicia montana
GTTTAAGAGCGATCTGTCATCCATATTCTCAACACTTGAGAATAGATCCTCTCACAAAATACTAATGGACTACAAATACACATTTAATACAATGGAACAATTGATTTATATAAACATATATTTATTGCCATAAAATATAATGTTGTTTTGCATTTACATTAATATATACACTGCTCTAGGGCATATACTCTAACAAGAAGATAGCTGAATTCAGAGAATAGCGTCTTGCAGAGGATATGGTGAGAGATTACAGGGAATTGAAAGAAGACATGGACATCCCTGTCACCCACTCACAGATGGAATGATATTTTCGTCATCCATGACGTCAGCCTCAGCGTGATAATTGAGGAATTGCTTTTCTAAAGATATGGCAGACAAGGAAGCACCAGCTGTCAAAGGTCTGTGGCTCTAAAGAAAAGAACGTATCTACTGTAAGATAAGCAATCCTTATCTCCTTAACTGTAAAGATAAAGATAACCTTTATTATTGTCTGTTGTAATTATTATACACAGCTGGAAAAACGGTACTAGAGGCACCAACTGTTTGCTTGCTTTAATTATTGTCGGTATGACTGTATGCTTTAATTATTTCTACTTTTGAGCTGGCAAACAGAGTAATAGACACCAGCTTATGTAATCTTTATATATATCTATTTGTATATTATGAAGGGAGCTTTGAGAGAGCTTCATAATTTTTATAAAAAGAAATATTTATGAACAATTCCAAAATTTCTATTTTCTTTTGAAGTCTTAATTTGAAGAACACTTAAAGCTCATATATACCTTATTCTTCAAAAAGGTTTGTTAAACAGGAGTGTTTCTGTAAGTCCCGCCAAAGAGAGAGAAGGGCAGCCATAACCTCCAACCTTCCCAAGTATTGCTGGTGACGAGCCTGAAGAAGAGCTGAAGCATTTGTGGAAGCATAGTGGACCCGGTCTACAAGGTATATATCTTATGAATGTTTTAAATTTATGTTTAAACTTTCATGTCTTCCAGTCGAACCTCTAATCAAAATTGGCTTAAAGGTTTAGCTTTAACTCAAGCTAGAAGGAAAGAATTAAGTGCTAGTCTTAGACTGCAAGATCCTATATTTGCTCAATACGAACAAAGGGTTGAACATCTAAGAGATTGTTTAACAAGGATCGAAAGACTTATTAATCCCACTCAAGAAGAAATAGAACTTAAAAATTATTTTGACCAAGAATTTGAGTTTTATAACTTTCTTGTTTTAGATCGTATTGGTGCTTTAGCACGTTTAGTGGATGAGCAGTAATCAACCCAACTGTTCTTATCCTGATTGTCATCACCTAGATCACGGTGTAGGCAATGATCAAGTAATAGAATTATTAAATTCTATTATAGATCGTCTAGACTCTTTAAATAATTCATTAGAAAAATTTTCTAAAAATTTAGAAGAGTTGACTCTCAGACAGAGTGAATTTGAGGAATTTTTCCTCAAGAACAGAGGCCCTTTGGAGTTTGTTGCTAGTTCTCGATATTACAATGAGTATGAGAAACTAAAAGAAATTAGAAATATCAAAACACACTCTAAAGATCCTTAGGAGTAGTTTTCTGTATTCCGCCTCTAGTTTAGAGAGAAAGCAGACTCACTCAAAATGGTATCAGAGTCTAATGATGAGTTAAAATGAGTATTGAATTTCTTTAAAAAAATAATAAAAGAATTGGGATATAAAATATATATAACAGAAATAAGAGGTCGGTAGGTACCTCCAATGAAACAAAATCCAAAGTTTGGTGACATTTTTGAAACAAAATAATCTTTTGTGACAATTTTGAAAACTAGGTACAAGTTTTGTCACTTTTGTTAATATTCACCCGTTTAATTGTTTTATAATATAATGAAAGTATTAACATTTATGATAAAGATAATATAAAATAGTTAAAAATTAAAATTCAGGTACAAGACAAAAGATTAAATTTGGTATTTTATGTAAAAACAGGTAGGTTGAAATGAGGAAACGGTCTAGTCCGTCTTAGTAAACTAAAGGTAGAGTGAAGCCGTGATTTACTCTTTATTGTTTGCCTCCTCCGACATCTTCAAATTTCATTTCCGCTATCAACGCTGTGTTTTACCCACGTGTCGCTCTCTTTTCCTTTTGAAATACTAATAAAACTAGTTGGCTGGCTGGGTGTTTCCGGTTTAATCGGTTTGAGTAGAAATTTGAGAGTGAGAGATATGCTGTTTAGTCGTGAGATTTTGAATTTCTTGGTTAGGAAAGATGTGAAGAAGATACTCAAACGCAAAGACAGTGATGCTGGGGAAAGAGGTAATTTGTAATTTGTAATTGTAAATGGGTGTTTTGGGGGTAATTGTAATTGTTTGTTTTGGGTTATGAATCCAGGAAGAGCATTGGAAGAATTGCGAGCATCTTTGTTCAACAAATTTCGCTTTTATGAAACTGCAAAGCGACATGAACAACGTTTATGCCATCCTGTCATTGCTCTAACATTCAATTTTGCTGTTGCTATCAGTATTATTTTCATGAACAAATGGGTAATTTTTTATTTTTATTTTTGGATTTCTACTCTAATTATATTATATTCAAATTACTAAAAAATTGTATTTGTTTTGCTTCAGGTGCTTCAAGGAGTTGGTTTTCATTTCCCTATATGCCTCAGTTTTATTCACTATTCAATAAGTTGGGCACTGATGGCCATTTTTAAAGCCTTTTCTATTCTTCCTGCATCTCCTCCTTCAAAATCCACTCTTTTATCCTTATTTACTCTAGGCTTTGTTATGTCTCTATCTACTGGCCTTGCTAATGTCAGCTTAAAGTACAACAGGTTATTTGGATATTCCTATTTTCTTCAATTATTTATGTTTTCCTGTTTCAATTTTACTAAAGTTTAATGTTGTTTTTTTCAGTGTGGGTTTCTATCAGATGGCTAAGATTGCTGCTACACCCTCCATTGTTTTACTCGAATTTTTATGGTTTAAAAAACGAGTCTCTTTCTCTAAGGTAAGTTTTTGCCCAATTTCCTATTGGGATATTGTATTGTCATATAAGTGCTTTACAAGTGTTAGTTATGATCATGCAACAGCATGTTTTAAGAAGATTATTTACCTTTTTCAAATGTCCATTTTCGACTATTTGATTGAGTCAAGGAATCTAGTATTTTCTTTAAATCAAATCATAAACGGTTGTTTTTTATGGCTGGAAAAAATATTTGGGAATTTAGGGTTTGTGGGGATGAAGCACTATAGATATGGTTTAGAGTTGAAATTAGATTTAGGAAGGATGTGATGAGCTGAAAAAGATGCTGTGAACCCATAGTTACTAATGACACAATGCAAACTAAGACATGAAAGGGTCCTAGAGCCCAGGTGTGTGCCTTTGAGAGGTGAGGTGCAGAAGAAATAAAAATTACTATAAGAAGCTTATGTTTTTTGTAGCATCTATTTATTATACAATTGTTTCTAACAGAATTACTAGAATCCATATTCCATACCAAGACAAAGGGATGAAAAAAAATAGAGGAAGGAAAAAAAATATTAGAATATGGATTTGAGACAAAATGAATGTCAGTGTCTATCACCTTACAAGTAGAAGAGCATGATGTTCTATGTTTCTTAAAATGACATGCAGTTGACTTATCAGTGCTGAAGTTTGGCCAGCTAAAATTGCTAGGGGGAAGGACAATGTGTTATTGCATAATTGATAATAGAAATGTAGGAAAGTTATTGCGGCTATGAGGGGCTGTGCTTCCACCTAGCCTCTCTCACAATTATTTGCAGAAAAAAAAAAGAGATGAAAGGGACATGGTAGACACATGATTCCATATGAAAGCCAAAGTAAATTACTATGTTACGATGATTTTTGTATAACGTACTTTTCTTAATTTAACAAGGGCTATGATTGCTAAATGAGAAAGCTTCCTATACTCACTAAATAAGAAGCAAAAAATTCCAAAGGAAATTCCTAATGATTATCTAAAGTTCATAAATAATAAGAGAGCCCTATCTTTCCTTGATAGGAAGCTACATATATTTCCTAAGAATAAAAATTTATCAGAAAAACCCAATTCCTTGGCTGCAGTGGATGGAACCCATTGAGGATATGAGTTGATTTAGATGATTTGTCCATGTCTGTTGTCTGACATGGACTCATAAATGTACTGAAATGAATGTCCAAATATATCTATGTTTCAGGAGTGTATAAGGTGAGAGGTAAACTGAGGGTAACATTTATTTCACTGGTAAAGGACGTAGAATCACTAGAATTTAATGAAATGTGAAACTCAGTGGAATGCATGCAGACCAATTCAAAAGATTATGTATATACAAGTTGCTTGTATTAAAGGATGACATGTGTCGATGTAGTCAAGAAAGATTTGGCACTTCTAGACCTTTATGAAAGTGTATTCCCAAATTAAGTAGAAATATAATAGAGGAAAACTAATCTTATAGCTGAAACAAACTAGATTGGTGAGTTGAGTTTATCTTGAATTTGAGAATCCTTTTGTTTTATCTTTAAACTTATTAGGGGGGAAAAACTTTTGCCTTGGAAATGGACCTGCTGGCAGTAATGCTTGGATCAATATACTTGTCATTGATCTGAGTGGCAAAGATTTCTGTGCAAGAGATTGTCTAATTTGTGTAGTTGGAGAATGTGGGAATTAAGTCTTTTATTTTAGGTTCGGTTGTTACTTGTTGCTAGTAAGTTGCCTGTTGAAGTTCTTCTGATTCTTATTTGTTTTCCTTTAAGATTCTGATTATTTCCAGTCTTTGATCCTTAAGTAAACCATCAATGAGATATTGGGTTGAGTGTAAAAATGTTGTAAATAGTGCTTTAAGTTCTCTTGCACATGTGAGTCAGATGATTATATTTACTTTGTATGTACAGTAACTAACTACCTTTTGCATATTACCTTTTACTGACACTGTCCTTTGGGATCTCTGGTATGAAATCTTTCAGGTGATTGCACTTACAGTTGTCTCTATTGGTGTTGCTGTGGCTACAGTAACTGATTTGCAATTCAGCCTTTTTGGTGCTTGTGTTGCATTGGCATGGATAGTTCCTAGCGCAGTCAACAAGATCCTTTGGTCCACTTTGCAACAGCGAGAGAACTGGACAGCAATGGCGTAAGTTAATATATCTATCATTCATCCTTTCTTTTGAATTCTCTTCAATTTTTTTCCTGCTATTAAATTATATTTTGCGTCTGAGTTGAGCCCTGAATTCCATGAACAGGTTGATGTGGAAGACAACTCCAATCACTTTGGTTTTTCTGGCTTCTTTGATTCCTTTCTTGGATCCTCCAGGTGTCTTCTCCTACCATTGGAATGCCACTAATGCATTGTTGATTCTTGTGTCAGCTTTTCTAGGCTTCTTGCTTCAGTGGTCAGGTGCTTTGGCGCTCGGGTGAGTGACTTCTGTTCGCTTGTTTCAACCTCTGATTTGCTGAACAAAGTTAGGTTTACTTTCATGTTTTATGATGTTAAGAGGTTAAACAACTTACGCAATGAAATGACTTTAAGAATGGTGAAATTGATTGTTAACATTTACTTTCTTTCAAGTTCACCAATGTAGAAGATTTACTTATGTTTATGGCAATTGTTATGATTACTCTCCCTCTCTCATAACACTATTACAGCAGTTTCTTATAGGATAGGAGAAACTCAAGATTTTAGAAAATCAGAAATAGATGATTTTCTATTAAACATTCCTTTGTCTTCAGTTCTATGACCAAAGTTGCAACCTGTCTTTAAAGGGGAATTGTCATCCTTGCAAATTGATGATGATAATCCTTCTCTTTTTTAGAAGTGTTTGTTGCAGTTGTGCTTGAATATTTACCATCTCTCATCCTTATTGATACTGCATTTTTTCATTTTTCGAAAGAGACGTGTATCTGATTGGGTTATTACAAGTATACTTTTTGCAATATTGATTTCTAATCAAATGATGTTGATGGTGTTTATTTCTCTAATATTTTATTTTTAATGCCTTCTTTGAGCCCTAGTTACTAGACTCTTTTTACTGTGATGCAATTTCTGTGAGATTCCAGCTTATGTGGTACTATCTGTGCACCCATGTGCCTCTAGATTTAATTTATTATTTTCCCCTCCAAAAAAAATCTAATTTATAACTTAATAATATTTATCTATACTATAATAAATAAAGTCACACTATTTAACAAGCTATCAAATTAATTTAATACATATCAATAGTTGTTAAACCAACAAACAATTAAAGGTTTATAATTTGATAAGCTGGTTCTTTTTTACTTAGTTGAGTATTTTAGTAATTTGATGGTTTTATTGGGATCAGCTGAGTTATAAATTTCTTAAAGTCTGTTTATTTATGTCTTGAGCTATATCATCATCCTAATTTATTATACCAGTAGCAGTCAGGCAGAGGAATCTTTGTTTAGGAAGTCCAAATCTTCTATGGATAGGAGTCTAAGTAAAGATTTAGAGTTATTTGAGTCTATAAAAGGATTATTATTCAGTTTTTTCAATTAATAAAGTTCCAGCAACTTATGTTTGGTTTTGAGTTGTGTGGTGCAATTTGAACCCTAGTTCTTGATCGAGTGAGTCTTAGATTTTGCAAGTGTGAGGCTTGTAAATTTATTTTGTTAGCTTACATTTTTCTTTTGAATAAAATCAAAGCTGCCTGATTATTCTAAGTCCCAATTATTGAATTCTACAAACCTAGCCCTAATCTTTAAAATTCTTGTTTGCCCCTAAGTTGTTTTACACAATGTTGTCAAACCTGGCATGGCCTGGCTGGTTGGATTGGGTTAATTGGGAACTAGACCAGAGGCCGGTCCGGTTTGCATGCAAAATCCTGTTTTACAATAACCCGTCTATATAATATTTACTATTTATTTAATTTAATTCCAGTTCAATCCTGGTTTGACTTTAGTTGAAACAAACACTTGTGATGCTTTGCCTTTATTGGTTTAAAAACTAGGCCGGGTTTGAAAACATTAGTTTTAAATCAAAGGTAATTTAGGACTCAAAATATAAAAATTAAGACTCCTAAAAAATATAGCCAGCATATCCAGCAAAGGTAGATATTATAAAAATTCCCCCAGGACTTAAAAATATTGGAACCACAGCTGATTTATTTGATTGGATATGTAAATAAGACTATAAGAACCAGTGGGTACAGTGTAAAATCCTTAAGATACTTTATATCCCTATTAAAAATGGATCATGATGCTAAGCTTCTTTAGTCTTTAATCTTGATTTTCTTGGAGCTTCTTGTCATTTGTATCATTGATCCATATGGGAGAAAGAATCTTTGTGGTTAGATTAAAAGATAAGAGAAAAATGAAAATGCAGAAATTGAGTAAAAGCCATGAAGAATATTGGGTAAGAGGTAGTAGGGAGATTAGTGAGTCCAACAAAGTCGAGTTGGGAAGCCCTTGATAGTGACTTCAGCAAACAAATTCAAGTATAAGAGAGAAAGAAAGAAGATAACAATGTTAAGGATAAGGTTATCTTACATTCAGGGATGAATCTAAGATTGTACTTCGGAGGGATAAATTTTTTTAGTAAAAGTATGACAATATAATTAATAAATTGTTTTCTTGAATAAATTAAATTTATATGCAATTGCATAATTAAATGCAAAATTCCTAAAGATACGAAATTTAAAAAGATTAAAAATTATGGTAAATGAATAAGCACACTATTAAGTGCCAAAAGTAAAAAATAATTAAAAGTTAGATAGTCACACCTCATTAATAGACTCATAACTTACAAGAAATAAAATCCCATAAAGGTTATACTTTAGAAATGGATTTTGTTTATTTTCAAATTTGAATCTAATGGATTATAGATTTTTACAATGATCTTTTACTTTATTTACTTAATATTAAGGAAGAATAATAATATGAGACATGAAAAATATATTAATATTGTTATATATTATACTTTTAATGCATTGAACAATTAGAAGAAAAGGAAAAACGTAAACAAAGTTTACAAATTTAGTTCTTGCCTTGAGGTTAGAACATATTTAATTTGAAGTAGCTAGCTTAATAAAACTTTGCTACGTTTTATCAAGATTACCCAATTTATTCAATTTTTTTTTTAATTTTTATTTTTCTATTGTCATAAAATAAAATAACCTTGTGGGGATTGAGGGGGCTCTCTCTCTATCCTGCCTAGGCCTAATAGGCAAATTTACCCCAATTTTTTCGCCTTTTCTCAATGTACGTATACTTTTTTTTTTTTTTAAATGTCAATTTTATCCTAATTTGAAATTTAGCTTCAATTGTACTCTTAAGTCAAAATTGAAAATAAAAGAATATTATTTTTATACTAATTAGAAGGGCAAAAGGTCAAATTGGATTTTGAACTTATTATGCTATATTATCAATTGAAAAATCTAACAACCAACATTATTCTTCACCTGCCACTGCACAAATGAGAAACCTTTGGTTCTCACCTACGAATTTAGATAACAACCATTTTGAAATGTATTGGCTAATTGTAATTGAATTTTAGCTACGTTATTTCCCGTTTCTCTACAGGTTATTTGCCAAGTATGAAGAAACAGTAGACAAACATGAGAAATAATTAGTAACTTAATATCTTTTAAATTTTATTAAATTATTTTTTAACTTATATTTTATTAAATTATGTTTTATTGTTGATTTGAGTGATTTTGCTAATGGATTTAAAAAATTCATGATGTCGGCAATGGATTCTGAACAATTCAAACCAATCTTGTGACACGATTTTCATTGCTGTTATTGTTTCCAATTTCATTATTTCAAACCTTGTTCTTGCCACTTCAATAAAAAGCTTCAGGATTAACATTTTCTCTCAATTCCATTATTTCTCAATGTACGTATACTTTTTTTTTTTTTAATGTCAATTTTATCCTAATTTGAAATTTAGCTTCAATTGTATTCCAAGTCAAAATTGAAAATAAAAGAATATTATTTTTATACTAATTAGAAGGGTAAAAGGTCAAATTGGATTTTGAACTTATTATACTATATTATCAATTGAAAAATCTAACAAGAGAGGCTACTTGATGTGGTATAGAACAACCAACATCATTCTTCACCTGCCACTGCACAAATGAGAAACCTTTGGTTCTTGCCTAGGATTTTATATAACAACCATTTTGAAATGTATTGGTCAATTTGTAATTTAGTTTTAGCTACCTTATTTCCTGTTTCTCTACAGGTTATTTGCCAATTACGAAGAAACGGTAGACAAAACATGAGAAATAATTAGTAACTTAATATCTTTTAAATTTTATTAAATTATTTTTTAACTTATATTTTATTAAATTATGTTTTATTGTTGATTTGAGTGATTTTGCTAATGAATTTAAAAAATTCATGATGTCGGCAACGGTTCTGAACAATTCAAACCAATCTTGTGACACGATTTTCATTGCTGTTATTGTTTCCAATTCCATTATTTCAAACCTTGTTCTTGCCACATCAATAAAAAGCTTCAGGATTAACATTTTTTTGCAATGTAAAAATCACCAAGGATGGGAACCACCATGAACATCTATTGAGTTTGGGAGGGCAGAACACTCGAACACAAAACACACACAGAAACTTAGGTTTTGTAAATGAACCTCTTATGGCTTCAACTTTCATTCATTGTTCTAACCTTTAAATTGTTGATTGTCTACATAGTTTAGCTACAAAAGAATGGTCTTAAATTGGACCCATACTCCTATCATAACCTGCTTTTGGTTAATCTAACCCATGCTTAATTTTATCTCACTTACAAGAACACATAACTTTTTACCTAACCCTGCTGCTAGAACAACAAGGTCTTTATAGAATTTTGAAGTTCAATTTCACTCCTTAATGCAAAATAACTAAAGAGTATCTAACAAAAATCTTAGCACTCCGACACTCCTTGAAATTTTTGTTGGAGGACTTCCACTTGTGCTTTCATAGCATCATCTAACTTCATTTAATTCTTTGCTTACCTTTTATTGGAGCATCCATCCTTAGCTGAAATTTCTGGTGCACTTCTCTCCAAAAATTATGCTGATTTTTTTGGTGGGTAGACTTCAAACCAACTTTAGTTTCCTCTTAGAGAGTAACTCTGCTCTTAGAGAGTTTTCTAAGTTTCATGAAATTCTGCAACTTCTTTTTGTTATTTCTTCTTCAACAAAAAAAGCAAAAAATCCTTTACAAAGAATAACTCATGGCCCTCAACATCTTATATTTTGGCAAATTTTGGACATGCTTTAGTCCCTTGCTGATTTTTGTAGTTTTATTTTATTTTCTGACATGCTAAGGTTGTCTTCAACAAGTTTTCAGCAGTTATAGGACATGCCTAAGTCCTCTTCAACAAGGATTTTTGCAATTTTAGGACATATCTAGGTCCTCTTCCAACTTATTTTCTGCAATTTATGGACATGTACAGTTCCCTTCAACAAGTTTTGCAGTTCTTGTACATGCCTAGGTCCCTTTTTAGTTTATGGATATGCTGGCACTTAAAAGATTGTTCACTTTCACATACCAAACAAACATACTTCTCACTCTTGAAAATGGGCAGAATTTGCAACAAGAACCAAACTTTATGAAGCCATGCTTCATCTTGAACCAAAGACGTGAAAATCTAACCATTTGGAGTGAGAAAGGAGGGAAGAGAGACAAAATAAATCAAGAACTAGAAATAGAAAGAATGAACTAAAAAACTGCAGATTTCTTTTTCTCTTTCTTCATTTTCATAATAAATTGTTCAATATAAAGAAGCTTCCTTTCTCACAACACTCTTTTTCCTTTCACTCACGAACCCTTAAAGATCATCTAGAGCTCTCATAAAAACTCAAAAATATAGACATGGGACTCTTAAAATGAAAGCTCTGATACCATTGAGTTGGGGACTGTAGAACACTCAAACACAAAACACACACATAAACTCATATTCTATAAATGAACCTCTTATGGTGTCACGACCCAACTTCTGGGCCGCGACGGTTCTAGAGTATGGATAAGCCTAAGACCACCGAAGACCGGGAGAGAGAGAGAGAGATGCTATCAATCCTCGATGGTATTATGCAACTAAACAATAATTAACATGCAAATCACATCACTCTCCTAGGATCTCAACCTGATGTCACATTACAACTTCAATTACTCAAGTTCTTATATACATCCATCAGTTCACATACTCATAATATGTTTCTTATTATAAACGTCACTTATCATCCTTTATATACACATGAACTTATATAACTTAATTACACTCATGGAGCTCTAACAATTCTATAAATATACATATATGAGCATAACAAATAAGAAATTATAACCTCTACATGCAAGTCCTCAAGAGTAGCATTATTACTTGAGGATTTTCTTAAATTTCCTACTTAATCTTCTAAATCTTTCACATATTTTGCTTTTAGAACATGTATATCTCTTGTCATGATCTACTAACTTTCTTGAAAAACAAATAATCACCACGAATGAGAAAAATCTCAATAAGTTAAAAATATACTGCTATAAATTGTGTGGCTTGGTATTTAATGTTAACTTGCAATAACGATATGGACTCATACATCTTGAAACAAATGGAAGCAAATAGGTTATTGACATGAACAAATAGAGGCAAATAAAAGTTTTACCTTGTACAAGTGAACATATGAGGCGATGAACATATAACATATGAGGCAAGAAACATGTGAACATATGAGACAATAAATATCAAATAGTATATAACACATTTGAAAATATGGATCAATATATGATTTAGCAGAAATTGACTGGTTCAGAGCGGTAGACTCCTCTCATGAAATAAATATAATTAATAAATATAAGGTCAAAGGTACAAATAGAACCTTGTCTTTTGGGTTGATGCTCAAGTGAGCTCTTAATGTTTTTTTTTTTGTCCCATTAGATCTTTGACCTTTTCAAAATGGTACATGCAGAACCATCTCTCTATATTTCATTAAACAAACGTTAAAAAAATCTGATGTGACAGGTGAGTCTCATTACTGTACTTTATATTGATATGAAAAAATATTTTTTAAAAAAATTTAAAATAATTGATATAATAAACTAATCAAAGAAAATTAAAGTTTTTATATTTATATAATTTTAATAAATTAATAAAAAATTGTAATGATTATATAATTTTTCTCTACATTTATGTATAAAAAATAAATCAAAACAATTATATTATATGAAATATAATAATATTTTAATATTTTATACAAGAATATATATTTTTTAAATTATAATTTAATGTATAAGGACTAAAGAGTCATTTTATATTAAATTAAATTTGTAATAATTTAATTAATTAATTAATTTTATAAACTTTGAATTTCACAAATATTAAATTTTCTCTAAATAGCTTAAAAAATATTTATACAAAAATAAAAATTAATACGTAGGTGCATAGATATTAATTTTTTATTTTTAACATCACTTGACAAAAATATTAAATTATGGATGGAGGGTTTTGTATATGCTATTTTGAAAAGGTTAAGAGTCTAATGGGACAAAAAAAAATATTAAGGGCTCACTTGAGCATCAGCTTAAAGGAGAGGGTCATATTTGTACCTTTAGCCTAAATATAAATAACAGCAAAAGCTGTATTGTGCATTACTCCTCTCATGACATGAAAAGTCATAAAACTAATAAGGTTTTATGGCTATGACTATGACCCTTCTTAACTAGGGCTCGGATGCCTGCACCCCATCTGCAAGTTTTCCTATGTGCGCACACAGTCTGATATATTACCCACATACTTTCGGAGATTTCTGCTTAAAGACTCAGAATTTCTCAAATTAATATTCAAATAACATGTCTAGTGTAATATTACATGATTCCCTTATAGAGAGATTTCAATGAATTAATAATTCTCACTTAGAGATATCAATGAACTTGTAATAATGAGTCATTAAATGGAGTTCAATGGACGCATATCAAATTATCAAATGAATTCATGTAACATTTCAAGAAACGGATTGAAAGAGGCTTCAATGAACATGTATCGAATTTCAATAACACACATGGCATTTCTTGGACAAATGAAAGGAGACTACAATGAACGTAGCATATGGAATTCAAATGACAATACTTAGAACATATCAATGAACAATGAATGAATAGCAATTAAGGGGTAGACCCAAAATTTAGGATTTCGCATCAAGGTGGTTTACAATGAATAATGTTCAAAAATTCAAAGCACAATAAATAACAGTATATTTTTCATTCACCTCATTAATAGACCACTTATATGCTCTTAATTTCCTCTTTGTCATCACATACATGGATGACAATCATCATGTTTTTCACTTCCTTCTTGGTTCGCTTTTAACTTCTACAATCAATGAATTTCACATAAATAAATTCAATCAATACTTATCATAAATTCATCTAATAGCTCAATCTCAACTTAGATTCAAACATAACTCTAATTCTTCTCTACTATTATCTCATCATCAATTCAAATTAAAGAGTATAAATAAACTAATTAATCCACATACATGCAACTCCAATGTGCACGGCCATGCACTTCATTACCCATTCTGTCCACTTTTGTTCTCCGTCCAATTCTCATCCGTTTTACTTCAAATTCGACCTCCAACTTCCTTAAGCAACCCCTAGCCCAATAACACTTGCTTTATTTCAAATTACAATCATTTGAAATTCATCATTCTTTCCATTCCATCAATTATATATCAATTAGCTTGAAAGATTGTCATTTACCTCGTACACACATATTAAAGGTTCAACGTACTTATCTAGCAATAAATTGGGCTCATATACCATCCAACACATACTCTCTCCATCATGTCACCTAGAAGTCAATTATCCCATAGGAAACATATCTAGCACATGCACATAACCAAATCTCATTCTGTACATCCATATGAAATTGATCACATACATATCACATATAACACATAACTCATGAACTGTATGGGTACATGTGACTCATAGGGTTAGGGTAATACATATTGCTTCAACTTTCATTCATTGTTATAACCTTTAAATAGTTGAGTGTCTACATAGTTTAAGTATAAAAGAATGGTCTGAAATCATACCCTTACCCCAACCATAACTTGCTTTGGTTTATTTATCTTATGCTTAACTTTACGTAATTAAGAAATTTGTTGGAACAAGGTCTTTGTCAAAAATTTGAAGTTCAATTTTCCTCCAAAACATAAATAACTAAAGAGTATCTAACAAAAATCTTAGCACTCCAACACTTCTGCTTGAGATATTTTTTGGATGACTTCAACTTGTGCTTTCATAGAATCATCTATTTTCATTTAATTTTCTGCTAGCCTCTTCTTTTAGCATCCATCCTTAGCTGGAATTTCTTGTGCACTTCTCACCAAAAATTTATGTAATTTTTTTTTAAGTTGGACTTCAGACCAACTTTAGTTTCCTTGGGAGTTTCCAAAATTTCATGAAATTCTTCAACTTCTTTATGCTGTTTCTTCTTCTTCTTTTAAAAAAAAAGCTCCTGGCAGTCAACATTAATTTTCTTTTGGTTGTTTCTAAACATGCTTCCATCCCTTATTGATTTTTGCAGTTTTTTTATTTGACATGCTAAGGTCCTCTTCAACAAGTTTTGTGCTGTTTTAGGACATACCAGGTGTTCGTCCCTTTTTAGTTTATACGTGTTGGTCCTTGAAAGATTTTTCACTTTCACATACCAAAAAACACACTTCGTACTCTTTGCAACAAGAAACAAATTTTATGAACCCATGCTTCATCTTGCATAAAAGACATGAAAATCTAACCATTTGGAGTGAAAAAAGAGGGAAGAGAGACAAAATAAATAAATAGCTAGAAATAGAAAGAAAAAACTAAAAATCTGCAGATTTGTTTTTCTTTTTCTTCATTTTCAGAATAAAGTGTTTAATACAAAAAAAACTTTCTTCATCACAACACTCCTTTTCCTTTCACTCATGAATCCTTAAAGATCATGTAAAGCTCTCATAAAAACTGAAAAATATTGACACATGCCTCTTAAGATGAATGCTTTGATACCATGTTGAGTTTGGGAGGGCAAAGCACAAACATAACTCACACACACAAACAAACTCAGGTTCTGTAAATGAACCTATTATGGCTTCAACTTTTCATTCATTGTTCTAAACCTTTAAATAGTCAAGTGTCTACGAAGTTTAAGCACCAAAAATGGTCTTAAATCAAACCCACACCCCAACCATAACCTACTTCTATTTAATCCAACCCATATCTAATTTTATCTAACTTCTAAGCAAACATAACATTCTACCTAATCCCACTAATAAACCTGGTGGAACAACAACGTTTCTGATAAAAATTTGAAGTTCAATTTCCCTCCAAGATACAAAATAACTAACAAATATCTCAACACTCCAACAAGATTGTTGTTCCTTGTGGCAACCTAAAAGGAGGTGAATTGTGTTCATTATGATTTTTGAGAATTTCCTCGCAAAACCTCACTCACTCAAGCAAAAATAATAAGGAAAAGGAGAGAAGAGCAATAAACTGGGATTTATAGAGGTTTGAGTTTGGCTTTTAACCAAGCCTACATCCTCTCCTTAAGTCCTTGATAGTTCTCTCACTATACTAGTCTTCTTCAATGGTGAAAGACCAAACCCTTACAACATTTTCTTTTATTGCAAATTCTTGCAATCTTATAAGCCCAATGCACTCAAAGTGTTTAAACAACCTCATATAATTCCTATTACAAAGCTATTATCTCTCTTACAACAAATACAACTCAATTTGATTCTTCAATTACAAAAGAATTGCAAACTTTGGCTCAAATTACTTCTAGAGAGAGAAAGTAGGTAGGCAAGCATAAAAGCTCAAATTAATTCTCAATCAAGGTAGTTGTAACCTCATAAATGTTGCTTAAGAATGGTATTTATACCATCTAATAATTAAATAACCGTTTGGGTGCATTTAATGCACTTCCTACTGCTCAACAACAACAAAAGAGCTATTATATCCATTTTTCTCAAGCCAGTTCTTGTAATTTGAAAATTCATAAAAAAGACAGTTGCAACTTGGGGGTTTTTGACAGTTGAAAACCATTTTTGGCATCCAAAAAATAAAATTTGCCCTTTGTTCCACAATACTCCAGTTTTTTGCTCCTCAGGAATTTGAAAAGGCTTCCTAGGAGGCTCCTAGGTAACTTCCTGAAAACACAATTAATTTTTTCCTTAAAAGATTTTGTTTTATGGTCTCTTAGGAACCTAATAAAATGTAAAATATATAATCAGGGATTCCTAAGGTCTATAATAAGGTAATGAGCCAAAATGCAAATTCCAAGAGATTGAATTACAAGAATTACTTTGAAAAAAATAAAATAATAAGAATACTGATAAAATCCTTGAATTTGTGGGTCCTCTAATATTAATCTTTCTCCACTTCAAGATCCACAACGAAGTTCATAGCTTCCATAAATTTCTTTGAATCTTTAAGCACTTGAGCTACAAAATTTATCATATTTTTAGAGATTGACAACTTTACACGAACACTTAAAATATAATTAGTAGCACGACCAATTATTTATTATCATCAAAACTTTGTATGGGAGGAGCCTCTTAGTTCAACAAAGATCATGATTGAAAATCATCAACGTATTATAGACCTTATTAATTTGGCAAGTTAATTCCATAGAATCTTCTGAAACATAAAAACAATAAAAAAAGGGAGGAAGCTACATGAATTTTCAAAATAGCCTATTTAACCCTTGAACTTTTCAAAATAGCCTATTTAACCCCTCAACTTTTCAATTTTGTATGCATTTAACACAAAATTTTAATCATCACACTGCGTGAGGTTACGTGCATCCTAACGAGTTAAATCACTAAGAGATTCAATTAGAAAGAAATATTATTCAAACAAAAAAGAACAAAATTTAGAGTTAAAAAGAGGGAGAGGTGGATGGCTATTAAATTTGATTATTAGGATATTCAATTTTTTTGACACGTAAGTGTTCGTGTTTACATGCGTTCAAATTCACATGTTTATGAGCATTGGAGTGTTGAATGTATACCAAATTAGAAAGTGTAGGGTTAAATATGCCATTTTGAAAGTTTAGGGTGCCACAAGGCTTTTTTGAAAAAGTTCAGGAGTTTAATTATGCATTCAACCTATATATAACTAGGTGTGTATAATTTAAGAATACATTGATATATATATATATACTTTTCATACACAAATTTTTTTAGAAGGGAAAAGGGGCTAGTAGCCCAACCACATATTATTAGTCAATGGCAACAAATAGTGCAAAACAAAAAAGAGATTAAAGATCTAACCTTAGCTAAACAATTATTTGGTTATGCCATTTTGGAACTTTATGACCAATAAAAGTATCTAGGAGAGTCTTGAGTCTCTTATTGGTTCAGCAATAGTGTGTGCATGCAATATAGAAGTTAAATATTTGGTGAAACCAGTCACACACACGAAAACATTTCTCCATTATGAGAAGATTGTTGTCAGTAAGATGTTGCTATTGTTCATGATGACATGATCTAATATATGAAATGATTTTTTTTTTTCACATCTTACATATATTAACTGCTTGTTTGGTTTACATCAGAATTAGAATGGAAATGACAATTAATATCTAAGTTCAAAGAAATCTATTTTAAGTTTATTTTTTTAAATAACTAAATAGAATTTGTTGGTTAGATTAAGAATTATACTTAAAAATATATATTATTTCAATATGAATTAAAGTTATTCAAACATAAAATTATAAAAATTTTGGATTTCTTATGAAACAAGGGAATAAAAAATGAAATCTTAACCTGAAAATTGCATTCTATGCCCAATTTGGGAGCGAACCAAACATGCATTGAAGGTAATCATGCTACTTGCTAGCGTGTTTCCACACTCTTAATTTTCAGTGTGTTTGAGATGAGATGGGTCAGATGACAATGTGAAGTTTACTTTTGGCATGTAATTTTTAATATTAAATACTGTTTTACTTGTTTTAAATTGTAATAGGAATTAATGATATGCGAAAAGCATGACTTGAAACATGGTATCAATTTGGTCGATCTCGAGTCCTGTGGTCCTCAATGACTTTGTTCCTTCAATTTTCAGGGCAACATCTGCCATTTCACATGTTGTTCTTGGGCAATTCAAAACATGTGTTGTGCTTCTTGGAAATTATTATCTGTTCGGCTCCAATCCAGGAGTGGCCAGCATTTTCGGTGCATTCACAGCTATTGCTGGTATGTCTGTTTACACGTACCTCAATTTACACACTATGAAATCACAACCAGGGAAAATATCTCCACGAAAGTCATCTGCTACAAAATCAAGGTTTAATAGAGAAAATGAAGATGGCCATGATGGTTATGGTGGGGAATCTGTGTAGTTATCTCTGTCAACAATATATATATATATATTTTTGTTAATCTATATTTATTTTGGCTTACAATTGGATCCCTAATTTTATGAGTAGGGGGCATTATCTATTTTGATGTGCATAGAGCACTTTCAGAGTCGCTATAAATCTGGAAGAAACCCTGCGTTGAATTTTGTGTAGTGTAGATACTGACCGGTGCTTTGCTACTGTAGTGAATGAGACAACATTTGTATATATTCACAAGCCGGTGAGGCAAAAGAAATGCAATATTTGATGGTTTTTGTGTTTTTTTTTTGGAGTTCCATTTTGTTAATGCTATCATTGGAGAGGATTTGGATTGAAGTAAATTTTACTTCAATTTGTTGACTCAAATACTAAATTCTATCCAACCCGTTAAAGATTTTTAAAATTTCAATCTGTCAAATTTCTATCAGATCTATTTCATTCATTCATTTTTTTTTTAAATATTTTTGTTCTTGAAGACTTTCCATTTTTATCTTAACAAATTTATCAAGTTGTACAAAATTTCAATTTACGTACGTGAAATTAAGTATATAGAAATAACACGTCATTCCATCATTGGAAGTTTGGAACAATGTTAAAGTAACAAACTGTAGGGGTAAATTGCTAGGAGGTCACTAACCGTTTTTCTGTTTTAGATGTGTCACTAACTTTTTAAAATTGTATTAATATATGATTATTTAGCCGGATCGGAGATAAATTTCGGCCAATATGCTAATGTGTCATATCATGTCAGTAGATTAGACAGGTCAGCATGACACATCATCGCCACATCAGCGTCACGTCACTTATTATTGCATCGTTAGATGCCACGTCACTTAAATACTATAGAAGTCACTAAATTATGGGGGGTTATATCAAATTGGTCACTAACTTTTATAGTAGAAATAGAGATCATTTTGTAATTGTTATTCGGAGGGTCAATAAATAATAAAATTATTACAGGTCCATTAAAAACTAAAAATTACATTTTAATCCCTAAATAAGAAACTTAGCTACAAACTAGTCCCTAGCAAATTGCACAAAAGCCCTAAAAAAATTATAGAACTTCTTCGCTTGAGCCATGTTCCTTCTTTGTAACACCGGTCTGTCACCATGGTCCACTGTGTGATTTTTCACAAAACTCTTTCATCTCTTGAAAACTCAAGAAACCCAAATAATGAATTAGAAATTTAAATAGAAATTGGAAAATTTAATTAAAGAGTTTTAGAAACAAAAACATAATCATAGATTTGTATATCTAGCCCCGACCGAATCAACCCATTCGGATCGGACCAAACCAAAGACACCGGCCACCACAGAAACCACAGATTCAACACCTCAGGCTGCCACAAAACTCAAATCACTCTACATCACCAAATAAACAAAGATCCAAAACCACAAAGTTTCTGCATGTCAAATCCAAGTCGAGAATCACCAAGGAACAAAGAAGAATTTGTAGACCCAAGTGATACAGAAAGCAGACAGAGAATAACTAAGACAAGCAAAAATAAAAAGAGGAAAGAAGGGCTTAGCTTCGATGGAGGGAGGCCTCTGCAAGCTGTCGCCGTCACTGGTGGGCGGCCATACACCGTGGAAGTCCCTCTGCCGCCGCTCCTCACCTCTACCGCTTTACCCTCTCTTTCCTTCTCTTTAAAGATTTCTCTAAACCTAAAATGAATGAAAATGAAGTTAAAGATGAATATATACTTAAGGTTAAAAGGGAGAATAAAACTATAACCAAATTGGCGTAGTTTTAAAAAATTAAAATTATGTTTTGACCCCTAAATGGCAATTACAAAATGATCCCTATTTACTATAAAAGTTAGTGACCAATTTAATACAACCCACATAGTTTAGTGACCTCCATAGTACGTAAGTGATGTGGCATTTGACGAGGCAATAATAGGTGATGTGGCGTTGATGTGGTGATGATGTGTCATGGTGATTTGTCTAATTTGCTGACGTAGCATGACACGCTAGCATATCAGTCGAAATTTATCTTCGATCCGGTCAAGTGACCGTATATTGATATAATTTTGAAAGATTAGTGACACATTTGAAACAAAAAAAATGGTTAGTGACCAATTTGATACAATCTTTATAGTTTAGTGACCTTTATAGCAATTTATCCTAAATTGTGGTATCTCACCTTCTATTTCAAACTATAGATTTTTTTTAGCAAATTACTATTTAATTCTTTAAATTTAACATAATTAACTAATTAGTTCTTATTTTTGGAGAAACTAACTCGTTAGTCCATATATTTTGATTCTGTCATAACATTTGATCCTTTCGCCCTTTTTTTTTTTTTTAATTTTCCGTTAAAAAAATTAAAAAATAAATTAAAAAACAAAAGAAAATAATATTTTTTTACCCAAACTACCCTCTCTTCACTTTCTGTCCTAACCCAAATCCCACGTACTCACTTGAGCAAACAAAATGCTGCTCACCTGCTATTGGTGGCGCAGCCAACACCAAGAAGATCCATTTCAACTACGCCTTTGCATTGTTCAGTGAGGCATGAAATTGAAGGTAAAGAGATTAGAATAGAGCCAGAGGGACATTTGAGAGAGAAAGCCAACAAATTCAAGAAATTTAAGGAAAATGAAAAAGAGATCTCAATCTCAAAATAAACAATATGTAGCCCAACAACACCATCATCATCGACGATCGACGATGGTAGGCGATCTGCAAGCAATTCAGAATTCAAATCCCTATATACCCATTCACCGTCATCTTCGCGACCACTTCATTGCGCCATCATAGGCACGCACTCGAGTTCCTTCGCCGGAAACACCACTGCCGAGAAGTCCCAGGAGATACTTGTGTCTCCTCCAAAACTCACAAGCCACTCATTGTCTCCTGCAAAACCCCACTTTAATTGATTTCTTCTCAATTAGATACTTAACAAAACGGCATCATTTCCAATGGAGATCTGGCGATTTTGCAAGATAGATAGAGAGAGAGAGAGAGAGAGGGAAATTTTGCATTTTAATTGTTGTTTTAATGGCTCTGTGATTGGAATTGAAATGAATGGAATTGTCTTTTGAGGAAACAATTCCCGATCTTTATGGCTTGCTGCTTGTTAAAATGGTGGGGACGGCGCACACTGACACCATGCTTACTGTGACTGCCATTACCGAATTACTCTGGGATTATAAGTATTTTTTGCTATAAAACTTGATTCTGATTCTTTTTAATTTGGGTTTGCTTGCTTGATTTTTATTAATCATTAATTGCATGCCATACTGTTGGATTCCAATAATATATATATATATATATATATTTTTTGCCAAAGGTTGGATCCCAAGAAATGATTCTTCATATTAATCATTTATTTAATAAAAAACTATTAGAATTTGTTGGGTTTTTTTTTCTATGATAGTGAGAGGATAATTGTAGGTAAAATGAGAAATATTTTAATTTTTTATTGATATTTATCGGTGAAAATGGGTGGAATAATTAAAATATTGATTGAATTAAAATATAAAAATTAACAAGTTAATTTTTAAAAAAAATAATTAATTAATAATATCAAATTTAAGAGATTAAATAGTAATTTTTTTTAATTTTTTTTTACTTCAATTAGAAAAATTCGAACAAATATCATTGATTCAGAGGCTTATCCATAATGTTTTTATTTTCTAGGTGTGATTAATATGCACCGAAAGCTATTGTCAGCATCGTGTTAAGAAAGCAGAAACACGCTCAACTCAAAAATATCCTAAAGAAGGACGTACGGACTTATCATGGCACTGCACTAGTCTAAAGAGTGTGGAAGAGCTTTTGACGACCTAATGCACCAAGAGAGAAGTGGGAGGACAGGGCAATATATTAACATGTCATTTTAAAAGGACAAAATATTACTACCGGTCTCAAAAAATTGTCATCCGTTTTTTTTTTTATATACAGTTTAAGAGCATAATAAATAAATGTCATTTTTTCTTTTATATCTTTGGTTATATAATAAATATATTTTTTTCTTTTTTCACTATTTTATTGTATTGAAACCAATGTTGTAAGAATCGGATCGGATCGGTCAGTCCGATCGAAATAATCGAGAATCGGAGGTCAGATCGGTTCGGTTTTGGCCTCAGACCTTATCAAGGTCAAAACCGGAAAAAACCCACAGGTCCGGTCGGGTAACCGATGACCCGATCGGACCGGCCGGTTTTTTTCTGGGTTTTTTGATTTTTTTTTTTTGTGTTTTGGATATTAAAAAAAAAATTGAACTAAAAAAAATTAAAATTTATGATTGGACTAAATAAAAAATTGCAAAATCCAAATAGGCACATGCCAGCTTATTTTAATCCGACATTCGTGTACGCAGATCGCGCGCTCACACGTTGAATCTAAGTCCAATACCGTGGATTTGCACCTCCCCCCCACCCCCCTCGCCCCGCGGGCGCGAGAGAGAGCCTTCTTGACTACTTTCTTAACTTTGAAATGATGAACTTTTGAATATATACATCGTTCTAACTTTGTATTTTTCCAATATGGGATAACTCACTCCTCCCTCACTTTTCTTAGTGTAAAGTTTACTTTAAGTTTCAAATTATCATTCTACCATTCACCATTTTGAGTATATGAATATTCAAATTCATATTTCTTATGTAGAAAAATACAAATCCAAGTAGACTTCCTA
>CATKHJ010988041.1:0-13851 GCA_949750685.1 Vernicia montana
ATTTTCTCTTAACACTATTGTAACCTCAATCAATTTCAGTGTGGTTTTTCCAGCACACACTGTCTGCACCAACGGTTTGTAGGATTTGGGCAATGACGCAAGAAAGAGTAATGCCTGCTTCTCATCTTCAATTTTTTCACCAACATTTAGTAGCTAGCACACTAGCTGATTAAATTTATTGATATGGTCATTGAGGTTTCCTCATTCCTCCATCTTAAGCGAATACATCTCCATTTTCATGAACAACTAGTTAGTCAGCGACTTTGAAGCATAGATTTCCTCAAATTTGTCTCACAACTTCTTTGGTAATGTCTCCTTAATCACTTCAAATTTTGCTTGAGGGACAAGTGCTAATCGGATGGTGCTCACCGTCTTCCTTTGGATAGTCTTTCATTCGCTCTCAGTTATACTCATTGGCTTTTCTTCATCCAAAGCCAAATCAAGACCTTATTGCACCAAAAGGCCCTGAATAATACTCTGTCATAGAGTAAAATTACCCTTTCCATCAAACAAATGGGCTGAATATTTAAATGCACTATCAATTTTATCTGAAAAACTCTTTTTTTTTTTTCAAATCTCTGTGAATTGCATCTCTTCTACAGTACCGTATGAATAGTACTGTATAAATAGTAACTGTACCCTGCTACAGTACCCCCCTGAACAGTACCGTATCCTACTACAGTACCTTGTTACTATTGTTTACTGTTACTGTAATAGTAACATGTAAAAACAAATTTTGCGTTATTACTATTCACTTAATTTTTTGATTTTACACCCGTTCTCGAAACGGATTGTACAAAAAAAATCCTTATATTTTTCTCTTCCTCGCAGTATATTTCTTTTCTCAAAATAAGATATTGTCCCGGACAGTAGTCCTACTTCAGTCCCAATAAAATTTTTCTTTACTCCAAAATAAGAACCAAAAGCTCTGATACCACTTGTTGGGAAATTTTATGGAATCTTTCACACGCATAGCGGAAGCAGAAATTAATAAATAAACCACAGCAAAAACAATAAGAATTTTACGTGGTTCGGTTTCTTAATAAATCTACATTCATGATCCACAAGGAATAATTTACTATAACTCTTATAGTTACACGGTACAATTTTTGGACGGACAAAATTGTGAACCCTCTCTCACACAACACTCAATAACCCAGTACACAATTTCTCACAGTGAACAAAAATTAAAAAAATGTAAGATAATTTTTGGACGGACAAAAATTATCAAAACTTTCTCACTCACACAAAACTCTCTCTCTTTTATTTGTGATTTTTGTGTGTTTAATGAGCAAAGGAGGGAGCCTTTATATAGGCTCCCAACCAAGCTCTTTTGTCAAAATTGTAGGCACCGATTGGTGCCTGCAAATTTGACACCGTTCCACTTTTTTTTTTTTTTTTTTTTTTTTTTTTTCATTTGTCAAAAGAAATATTTGTTTTATTACGCATAAGCCACTAACACTCATCAATATTAGAACCTTTAATTATATATCATTGAAAAAATCTGCAAAGAGATAACCATAGCCCAGAAGTGGAGGGAACCATTGGGAATTATATAGAATTTAATTCATTTGTAAATAATTTTTTTAAAAAAATCATTTTTAAATTAATTTTCATGTTTAAATTAATTATACAATTCATATCAAATAGCTATTAAATTTAGAGTTCATTTGTAATTTTATCAATTCTGATAGGATATACCTAATTTCAATTTTATCAATTCATTATCTTTAAATTTAATAGCTTGTACTTAATTTTTAAGTTTTCATTTAAAATATTTTTCTCATAAAATATGTAGGCACCGCAATAGGAATTTGAGCCTATATATAGGCTCTCTCCCTTCCTCTTTCAAAAAATATAAGATCACAATAAAACTGAGAGAGTTTTGTATGAGTGTGAGAAAAAAAGCAGAGACTTCTAAATATTTGTAAGAGAGTTTTGATAATTTTTGTTCGTTCACATTTCTTTAATCTTTGTTCACTGTGAAAAAGGGTGTACTGAGTTATTGGGTGTTGTGTGAGAGAAAGTTTACAATTTTCTCCGTCCAAAAATTTTACTGTGTAACTATAAGAGTTATAGTGAATTATCCCTTGTGCATTGTGGATGTAACTTTATTGAGCAACCGAACCACGTAAAATTTTTGTGTTGTGGGTTGTTTATTTTTTTGCTTCCGTTGTGCATGTGTTTAATTTCCCAACAAGTGGTATCAAAGCCATTTGGTTGATGATCCCAGCCTATTAATATTTTTAGTATGCTATGTGGTTGCAGCATAGACTGATTTTTCACATCAGAAAAAGATTTTATTGGGACTGAAGCGGAAGTGTTGTCCTGGGCAATATCATATTTTGAGAAAAAAAAATATACTACATGGAAGAGAAAAATACGATGAATTTTTTGGTGTGATCCGTTTCAAAAACAGGTGTAAAATTGAAAATTTAGTGAATAGCAAAACAGTAATTGCGTAAATTTTTTGCATGGTTATTGTTGCGGAATTTAAAAGATTGTAACAACACTGTTTGGAATTGTAGAAGTCCAACCAGTAACTGTAGCAGGGGGTACTGTTCATATAGTACTATTCATACTGTACTATAGAAGAGATACTATTTACAGAGATCTAGAAAAAAAAAATAGAGAGTTTTTCAGATAAAATGGAGAGTGCATTTAAATATTCAACCCCTTTATTTTATGGAAAGGGTAATTTTACTCTATGGCAGAGTACTATTCAGGACCTTTTAGTGCAACAAGATCTTGATTCGACTTTGGATGAAAAAAAAGCCAGCAAGTATAACTGAGAGCGAATGGAAGACTTTCTAAAAGAAGGCGGTGAGCACCATCCGGTTAGCACTTGCCCTACAAATAAAATTTGAAGTGATTAAGAAGACGTCACCAAAGAAGTTGTGGGACAAATTTGAGGAGATCTATGCGTCAAAGTCGCTGACTAACCGGTTGTTCATAAAAATAGAGATGTATTCACTTAATATGGAGGAAGGAGGAAACCTCTATGACCACATCAATAAATTTAATCAGCTAATGTGCCAGCTGTTAAATACTAGTGAAAAAGTTGAAGATGAGAAGCAGGAGTTACTCTTGCTTGCGTCATTGGCCAAATCCTACAAACCGTTGGTGCAAACAATCTGTGCTGGAAAAACCACACTAAAATTGATTGAGATGACAATGGTGTTAATAGAAAATGAGAGAATGATGAGGGGTGGGAGCACTTCAACAGGAAGTGAGGGCATAGCACTAGTTGAGAGGAGTGAGAGAGGGAGGAATCAAAATACAAGGAGAGGTGATCACAGGAATATATCAAAATCTCGACGGAGAGATTATAGCAACATGGAGTGCTATTATTATGGAGAGACTGGTCACATACAACATCGTTGCCCGAAACTTAAAAAAGACTTGAAGAGTCTTAAGAAGTTGCAAGAGAAGATGAAGGGTAAGCTAAATATTAATGATGATGAAGATTATTCTAATATGATCAAAACCAGTGATGAATCTGATGATGAATTTCACATAGTACAAGGTGAAGATGTTGGTAGTTGCTCTGGTGAGAGCAATTCTAACTGGGTGATGGATTATACTTCTGATGTGCACATTTGCAGAGATCGAGTTATGTTTGATACTTTACATACTGATAGAGAATTTGGCTACATCAATGTAGGAAACAAATTGAAGTTGAAGATTAAAGGTTTTGGGAGAGTTCGCCTGAAAGTCCACAATGGTGCTGTCAAAAATATTTCCAATGTGAAATTTGTACCTCCTACAGGAGCAAACATAATTTCATTAGGAGAACTGACATCACATGGGCACAAATATGTTGGTAATGAAAAAATATGTAAAGTATATAGAGGATGTAGCTTGGTAATGCAAAGTAGGAAGAAAGGGAAAAATATTTGCTATATGGATGATCATTCCCTTTTGTAAACAGAAAGCAGTAAAGTGAAGAAAATCGAGAAAAATACAAAGAGAGTTCGATTTTCTAACAAGGTTGAGGTATGTGAAATTTTGAAACATAATGCTAATTCCACATCAGCGGAAAAGGGGGAGTCCCGTAAACCGATTCTTAAAAAGACCATTAAACTTCAAAGTGTATAAGACTCTTGCTCGAGGGAGCATCAAGAGATCTATACTCATGGGAAAGACTAACAAAGTTGTAGTCATAATGAAGCACTCCATGTTGTACTGAGGGGGAGATTTGTTAGGTAGGTGTGGGTCCCTCCAACATAGAGGGCACACAGCCTAATAAAATAAATAGTTGTTAGAAGAAAAGAAAAAAAAAAGAGGTGGGGGGGGATAGTCAAATATGTAGGCACCGTCGTCGGTGCCTACATATTTGACATTAGGAATTGGTTCGGAGCCTATATAAAGGCTCCCTCCCTTTTTCAAAAAAATAAGATCACAACAAAATTGAGAGAGTTTTGTTTGGGTGTGAGAAAAGAAGTAGATACTTCTAAATATTTGTGAAAATGTTTCGATAATTTTTGTCTGTCTAAAAATTATCTTACATTTCTTTAATCTTTGTTCACTGTGAGAAATGGTGTACTGGATTATTGAGTGTTGTGTGAGAGAGGATTTACAATTTTCTCCATCCAAAAATTATACTGTATAACTATAAGTGTAATACCTTGAATTTTGAATTATAAAATTTATTATTTGGGTAATCATTTTAGTAAAGTAAATTTATTTATTTAATAAAAAGTTGAATTTATTTAATTATATTTCAGAAATTATTATTATTATTATTATTATTATTGTAAGTGTTATTATTGTTATTAGTGTTATATATATATGTTTAATATTGGGGAACGAGAGAGGGAACAGAGATTAAAGTGAGAGAGAGAGAGAGAGAGAGAGAAAGAAGAAACTGTTGTCGTTCGCTGCCGTCCGACCAACTCCTATCAACATGTGCCGGCCAGGGAGGAAGCTCGGCCTCTAACGCTTCAAACGGTACTAGCCCGGTCGCTGTCTGCCGCCACACGCCGCCACACCGTCAGTAAAATGCTCGCTGGCCAGGGATCTTCTGAGAGATTTTTCGGCTGATTTCGATCTCCATTCTCACTGATTCTGGTACCATTGGTTTCCTCTTATCTTAAGCTTCGATTTGGTACCTCATTTGCTAATTATAGTGAACGTTTGAATTTGGCCGAAATTCGGTGAAGTTGCAGGCTGCCGACGTGATTTTCGGCAATCCTCCGACGAGTGAGGGAGAGTGGTATATATTTTCGGCATCTACGTTTCGATATGAATCCATTGGCACCAATTTCGCCGCTATTCGATACCGTTGACGTTTTCCGGCGACTTCCCAGTGAGTGCACCTGGCAGTCCAGAATTGATCCCTGATGGTTAATTTAATATTAGAATTGTTTATGTTGGCATAAGGGAATTATTATGAATTTAGATAATTAATTGTGGATAAATTATTTAAGAATTATTAAGGGAATAATATATATATTATTGGAATTTAATTTTGAGAATTGCTATTGGAAGCCAGTTGGGATATTCGATATCTCGATGTTGAGTCTGTTGTTTGAGCTTCATGGGGATTAGATTTACTCTAGGAGAAACTCTGCTAGATTTTGATAGATTTCTCTATGGTCTTAGGACGTGTTTATATGTTAATTCTTATAATTCTTATTCTGATAATCCGTTAATGCTTTATTTTCTAAATCGTCCAGGACCATCTTCTGCAGCCCCAGGTCCAAGTCATTGATCAAGTCTAATTTTTCGCACTTGTATTGTGAGTGATACTTTCTAATATATTTTCCTGTATTCCATGCATCTACATTTACTGTATGTATATACGTATATAATTATGCATTATGAACATTAATTGAGCATGTTGGCATACGTATATTAATGCTTTATTAATTATGTGAGTTGCATATTAATTGTGAATGCTAGATGGGATTGGGATGACACAAGGATTCACCTAGGATTGTGATTATGATATGATGATGGTTATGTTTGATGAGTTGTGACTGGTGTATGACGGCTTGGAACTTGCTCATCGCTTGCTGCTGCCAGTCAGATCGGCGCTGCGTGGCATAAGCCATGGAAGATTGGGACCCTATGTATTGGATTTTGAGATATAGTAATGGGATTCAGAGAGCCAGGATAGGGGGATCGACTCCCCAGATTGAGGTTTAGTGTGATTCATGTGGACCGATTCCCATCCTTGTTTGATTGTATGATTATCTGATTATTTGTATGTGTGACACGTTGCATGAGCATTAATATTTTATTGATGTTGAAGCACCAGGTTTGTATATTGGTTGGTATCATTCACTGAGTTGAGACGCTCACCCCTGTCTCACTATCTTTTTTCAGGTTGAGCCTGTTTATTTTACTACTACTGAGTTTCCCTGGCATTTACTCCGACAGTGAAATTTATACTTATGTGTTGTTGTGTATAATACTATAATTCTAGAATTCCGCAATTACAGTAGACCGAGCTTGTATTTATAATATTATTGCATATTGGTATCTATTGTCTATAGTATGGCATGATGAGATAATCTGTTAAACAAGAACCTGATTATATAGTGAGATGTGATTGAATGGGCATATTATGATATGGGTACAGGTTCTATTGGCATGTGGGCCTTTAGCCCTTAATTTATGATTCCTTGGTATATTCTCTGTTGACTTGTATTGTCACGCTGACTACGGGTTCTGAAAGCCTTAAGCTTTCCCGTACCCTAGTGCCGGTCACGTGCCCCTAGAGTCGGGTCGTGACAAAGTTGATATCAGAGCTTTTGGTTTATTTTCCTAGGGAACTGTAATTGCGGAGCATAGGATTCCAACACGTCTTTCTATATTTCACTTGCTTATAGCTTCTGCAGTACCTTAATGGTTACTTAGTAGTATATATGGGTGTGGTTATGTTATGTTGTGTGTGGTCTATCTTTCTTCATTTGATAAACCATTCTGTCCCTTTTTAGTAAAATGAGTACTAGAGTTAGAAGAGCAGCTGCAAGAGCGCAAGTTGCTGCTCAAGAGGATGAGGGCTCCATAGGCCCAGTAACACCAGCCCCTAGTCGTAGAGGTAGACGTAGGCAGGCTGGTAATGAGGTTCCTACTAGGGTGGATGCCGTACTTGCTGGATTTCAGAGGATTATGGATGGTGTGACTAGAGTCATCCCTCTAGTAGCTCCACCTACTACACCTGCAGTACCTGTAGCACTTACAGCCCCTACAGTGTCTTTAGAGAGATTTATCAAGCATAATCCCCCTACTTTCTCTGGTGATGAGGAACAAGCATATGACTTCTTGGATAGCATTAGAGAGATTTGTCTGGAGTTGGATTATTCAGATACTATATCTATTTATTTCTTTAGCCGTAGGCTAAAGAGACCAGCTCAAATATGGTATAAGAACTATATTCGACGGAGATATCAGGAGATGACTTGGGATGACTTTAGCAGAGAGTTCTTGGCTTGGTTTGTTCCTCTTGGGTTTGTTCATAAAAAGATGATTGAGCTTAAGAATTTGAAGAAAGATGAGCACACTTCTGTGACAGAGTTTACCAATAAGTTCTTAGGGTTGTGCAAGTTTGTACCTACAGCAGTACCTGATGATGAAGCTAAGAAATTTTGATATGTTAGGCCTTTAGGAGATGACTATCAATCTCTACTTAGTGGACGTCAGGGTCGTCCTTTCAGTGAGATAGTTGATGATGCCCGGGATATTGAGTTTACAATAGATGAAAAGAAGAAGGCCAGAAGGGCCAATCGAAGCGAGGGTCAGGGCACATCTAACTTTGTTGGTACTGCTGGCACTTTCATCGTGGGGACTTACTCTACTAATTCTCAGAGTTCCTACAGAAGCCGGAACAAAGGCAGAAGTAAAGGTGGATTTAGGCATAGTAGAGGCCACAGTGGTAGCAGTGGCGGATCCAGTTACAGTGGTTCAGGTTCAGGTGCCACAGTATGTGCTAGATGTGGTAGAGCCCATCAGGGCAGTGTTGGCAGGGATTGAGTGTATGTTATGGATATGGCCAACCAGGTCATTTTGCCAGAGATTTCCCTGTAACAGGTGGTCAGAGAGCTTTTTCTTAGGGATCTATGGCTAGTGTAGCTCAGCCTATGCACAACTCCACTCCATCTCAGTTTGGGGGACGATTTAGTGGCCAGCAGGGCCATGGTTTTGGGGGCAGAGGTAGATGACAGAGTTCTGGATTCGCTAGTAAAGGATAGAATCAGAACCAGAGCTAGGCTAGGGTTTTCACACTTACCCATCAGGACGCTCAGGCTTCGAATACAGTGGTGGCAGGTATTCTTTCTGTTTGTTTTTTAGAAGCTCGTGTATTATTAGACCCTGGTGGTACACACTTTTTTATATCCCCCAGTTTTTGCAGTAAAAATTGATATGATGCCTGTCAGTCTTGAGTGTCCATCATCAGTTGCCACTCCTATGAGTGATTCCTTGTTAGTGGACACAACTTTTTCAGCATGTCCAGTTCGAGTTGAGGGTAAGATTCTTCCTATTGATTTAATTATGCTTGATGCCATGGATTTTGATGTAATATTGGGTTGGACTGGTTATCGACCCATTATGCTACCCTTGATTGTCGCAATAAGCAAGTTGTCTTTCGTATTCCTAGCGATACAGAGTTTTCTTTCAGGGGAGATAGAAGTGTTGGTCCTTATAATCTTGTTTTAGCTATTAGTGCTAGAAAGATGTTACGTCATGGCTGTCAAGGTTATTTAGCTCTTGTCAGAGATGTTTCCAAAGGCGTTGGAAATGTGGAGAATGTGCCTATAGTAAATGAATTTTCTGATGTGTTTCCTGAAGAGCTTCCAGGATTACCTCCGAATAGGGAGATAGAATTCTGTATTGATGTGGTACCGAGAACAAACCCTATATCCGTGCCACCTTATAGGATGGCACCTACAGAATTAAAGGAGCTCAGGGAGTAGTTGCAAGATCTTTTGGATAAAGGTTTTATCCAACCCAATACTTCTCCCTGGGGTGCTCCGATGTTATTTGTGAAAAAGAAAGATGGATTGATGTTTCTCTGTATTGATTACAGACAATTAAACAATGTGACTATAAAGAATAAGTATCATCTTCCTCGAATTGATGATTTATTTGATCAGTTTCAGGGTGCTAAATGTTTTTAAAAGACTGATCTTAGTTCGGGATATCATCATTTGAGGATCAGGAGGAAATATATTCCTAAAACAACATTCAGAACTAGGTATGGGCATTATGAGTTCCTTGTGATGTCTTTTAGACTCACTAATGCACCTGCCGCGTTTATGGATCTAATGAACCGAGTGTTTAAACCATTCCTAGATCATTTTGTCATTTTGTTTATCAATGACATTCTAGTATACTCGAAGACTCCTGAAGAACATGCTCAACATCTGAGGATGGTTTTGCAAACTTTGAGGAATCATCAACTGTATGCCAAATTTTTCAAGTGTGAATTTTGGTTAGACAGTATAGCTTTTCTAGGGCATGTCGTTACTAAGGATGGTATTATGGTGGACCCCAAAAAGGTGAAAGCTGTCACAAATTGGTTAAGGCCTATTACAGTCACTGAGGTTCGCAGTTTTCTTGGACTAGCAGGCAATTATCGTCGTTTTGTCCAAGATTTTTTAAGGATAGCAACCCCTTTGACTCGGTTGACATAGGAGAATGTTAAGTTTCAATGGACTGAGGCGTGTGAAGATAGTTTCCAAAGGCTAAAAGATTGTCTTACCTCAGCTCTAGTATTAACTTTACTTTCAGGTATGGGCGGTTACACCGTTTACTGTGATGCTTCGAGAATTGGGTTGGGGTGTGTTTTGATGCAGTACGGTAAAGTGATTGCTTATGCCTCTCGCCAGTTGAAGAAGCATGAGTAAAACTACCCCACCCACGATTTGAAAATGGTAGCAGTAATTTTTGCCTTGAAGATTTGGAGACATTACTTGTACGGTGAAACTTGTGAGATTTATACGGATCACAAGAGCCTGAAATACATTTTTTACCAGAGGGATTTGAATTTGAGACAGAAGAGATGGATGAAACTTCTTAGAGATTATGATTGCACCATTCTTTACCACCATGGTAAAGCAAATGTTGTAACTGATGCATTAAGTAGGAAGTCCTCTGGTAGTTTAACTCACAATGTGGTAGAGAAAAGACCTATAGTTAAAGAGTTACAGGAATTGTTTGATGAAGGGTTACAGTTGGAAGTGCATAGTTATGGAGTACTGTTAGCACATTTCAAGGTCCGTTCAATTTTAGTGGAAATAATTAAAGTGGCTCAAAGACGGGACCCGCAATTATGCAGAATTATGGATGAGGTGAAGGAAGGCAGTACTCGAGACTTCATGATTGACTATAATGGAGTACTTCGACACGGTTCTCGTTTATATGTTCCTGATGTAGATAATTTGAGAAAAGAGATTTTGGAAGAAGCACACCTTGCAGCGTACAACGTGCACCCAGGTTTCACCAAGATGTACCGTGATTTGAAAGGTATTTATTAGTGGAATGGCATGAAGAAGGATGTTGCTGAATTTGTTTCTAGATGCCTAACTTGTCAGCAAGTAAAGTTGGAATATCAGAAACCTTCTGGATTGTTGCAACCACTTCCTATTCCTGAGTGGAAATGGGAAAGGATTACTATGGATTTTGTGACTAGGTTGCCTAAGACTATTATAGGGTATGACTCTATATGGGTTATCGTGGACCGATTGACCAAATCGGCTCACTTTATTCCTGTTAAGGTCAATTACTCTGTGGCTAAGTATGCAAGGTTGTATGTGGAAAAGATAGTTTGCTTGCACGGAGTTCCAGACTCCATTGTGTCAGATAGAAGACCCCAATTCACTTCCAAATTCTTGAAATCTTTGCAAGATGCTTTGGGTACGAGGTTAGATTTCAGTACAACTTTTCACCCTCAGACAGATAGTCAGTCTGAAAGAACAATTCAAACCTTGGAGGATATGCTTCGAATGTGCATACTTGACTTTGGAGGTCATTGGGATTGGCACTTGCTGTTGATTAAGTTTGCTTATAATAACAGTTATCATACCACTATTGAGATGGCACCTTATGAGACTCTATATGGAAGAAAGAGCAGATCTCCAGTTTATTGGGAATAAGTTGAAGAAAAGCAGTTGGCAGGACCTGTCTTGGTTCAAATCACTTCAGAGAAAGTTCCTATAATCCTTAGTAGGCAAAAGAGTTACGCAGATCCAAGGCGTAAAGATCTTTCTTTTAATGTGGGCGATTTTGTCTTCTTGAAAGTTTCTCCTATAAGAGGAGTAATGAGATTTGGTAAGAAAGAAAAGTTGGCACCAAGGTATATTGGCCTATATATGATCATTGAGAGAGTTGGAGCAGTTGCTTATCGTTTGGACTTGCCATCAGACCTTTCACATGTTCATCCTGTATTCCATATCTTTATGTTAAGGAAGTATATTTTTGATCCTTCCCATGTGTTACAGTCACAAGAAATTCAGATTTATGAAAATCTATCTTATGAGGAAGTTACTGTAGCTGTAGTGGATTTTCAGATTCACAGGCTTCGTTCCAAAGAAATTCCTATGATGAAGGTTATGTGGTGTAATCACACTACCGAAGAGTATACATGGGAAGTAGAAGCCGAGATGAGAAAGGAATACCCTTATCTATTTGGGACTAGTTGATTTATTTTGAAATGTAATATTTCAATGCTTTTAAGTAATTATGTACTGATATTTAATGATATTATAAGTTACTATCTTTATCTAAATTCGAGGACGAATTTCTTTTAAGGGGGAAGATTGTAGTACCTTGAATTATAAAATTTATTATTTGGGTAATCATTTTAGTAAAGTAAATTTATTTATTTAATAAAAAGTTGAATTTATTTAATTAAATTTTAGAAATTATTATTATTATTGTAAGTGTTATTATTATTATTAGTATTATATATATATGTTTAATATTGGGGAACAGGAGAGGGAACAAAGATTAAAGTGACAGAGATAGAGAGAGAGAGAGAGAGAAGAAACTGCCGCCGTCCGACCAACTTCGATCAACACGCGCCGGCCAGGGAGGAAGCACGGCATCCGACGCTTCCAACGGTACTAGCCCGATCGCCGTCCCCCGCCACACGCCGCCACATCGCCCGGTAAAACGCTCACCTACCAAGAATCTTCTGAGAGATTTTTTGGCTGATTTTGATCCCCATTCTCGCCGATTCTGGTACCATTGGTTTCCTTTTCTCTTAAGCTTCGATTTGGTACCTCATTCGTTAATTATAGTGAACGTTTGAATTTGCCTAAAATTCGGTGAAGTTGCAGGGCTGCTGATGTGATTTTCGGCGATCCTCCGGCAAGTGAGGGAGAGTGGTGTATATTTTCGGCATCTACATTTCGATACGAATCCATTGGCACTAATTTCGCCGCTATCCGATACTGTTGATATTTTTCGGCGACTTCCCAGTGAGTGCACCCGGCAGTCCAAAATTGATCTCTGATAGTTAATTTAATATTAGAATTGTTTATGTTGGCATAAGAGAATTATTATGAATTTAGATAATTAATTGTGGATAAATTATTTAAAAATTATTAAGGGAATAATATATATATTATTGGAATTTGATTTTGAGAATTGCTATTGGGAGCCAGTTGAGATATTCGATATCTCGATGTTGAGTCTATTGTCTGAGTTTCAGGGGGATTACATTTACTCCAGGAGAAATTCTGCCAGATTTTGGTAGATTTCTCTACGGTCTTAGGACGTGTTTATATGTTGATTCTTATAATTCTTATTATGATAATCCATTAATGCTTTATTTTCTAGATCGTCCAGGACCATCTTCTGCGGCCCCAAGTCCAAGTCACTGATCGAGTCTGATTTCCCGCACTTGTGTTGTGAGTGATACTTTCTAATATATTTTCGTGTATTCCATACATCTACATTTACTATATGTATATACGTATATAATTATGCATTATGAACATTAATTGAGCATGTTGGCATACGTATATGAATGCTTCATTAATTATGTGAGTTGCATATTAATTATGGATGCTGGATGGGATTGGGATGACACAAGGATTCACCTAGGATTGTGATTATGATATGATGATGATTATGTTTGATGAGCTGTGACTGGTGTATGATGGCTTGGAGCTTGCTCATCGCTCGCTGCTGCAAGTCGGGTCAGCGCTGCGTGGCATAGGCCATGACGGCTAGTAATGGGATTCAAAGAGCCAGGATAGGGGGATCGGCTCCCCAGATTGATGTTTAGTGTGATTCCTATGGACTGATTCTCATCCCTATTTGATTGTATGATTATCTGATTATTTGTATATGTGACACGTTGCACGAGCATTAATATTAGATTGATGTTAGAGCACCAGGTTTGTATATTGGTTGATATCATTCACTGAGTTGAGACGCTCACCCTTATCTCATTATTTTTTTTCAGGTTGCAGGGTGAGCCTGTTTATTTTACTACTACTGAGTTTCCCTTCTATTTTCTCCGGCAGTGGAAGTTATACTTATGTGTTGTTGTGTATAATACTATAATTCTAGAATTTCGCAATTACAGTAGACCGAGCTTGTATTTGTAATATTATTGCATATTGGTATTTGTTGTCTATAGTATGGCATGATTAGATATTCTGCTAAATAGGAACTTGATTATATAGTGAGATGTGATTGAATGGGCATATTATGATATGGGTACAGGTTCTGTTGGCATGTGGGCCTTTAGCTCTTAATTTATGATTCCCTGGTATATTTTCTGTTGACTTGTATTGTCAGGCTGACTACTGGTTCTGGAAGTCTTAAACTTTCCCGTACCCTAGTGCCGGTCACGTGCCCCTAGAGTCAGGTCGTGACAATAATAGTTATAGT
>CATKHJ010988047.1:0-16057 GCA_949750685.1 Vernicia montana
TATCTAAGGTGGATATGAATTTATGTATTTATCTAGTACTTTCATAATTACCTAGTTGTATGGATTTATATATTTATTAGTACTTCCGTAATTACCTATATGTTATGGATTGTATAACTTTTCTTGCCTATTCTCATGTATGGATGATGGTATTTATGCTTGTGGGTTGACTAATGTTCCCACCTATGTTAAGGGAATATTTATGTTTATTCCAGGATGATATGTTTAGTGGAGAATGTATCTCCACTTGTTTGAGATGGATGATTATTATGTTTTATATAAAAATTATGTTTGGATTTCCATAGGTTGAAAAGATAGGTTAGGCTTGCTACGAGTTCCAGTAGTATGTAGCTTTCCCATTCCCTATCACTGGTCACGATCCAAGTTTGGGTTGTGACACAAATGGTATTACAGGGAAATTTTTTCAAACTTACTAGAGTATTGTTGGTCAGGAAGTCTGTGAGGTTGTTAAAGATTTTTTCATATGTGGGAAACTACTTAAAGGCTTCAATCACACCCTTATTTCTCTAATTCCTAAAGTTCCTTATGTAGAGAATATGACCCAACTAAGACCAATTATCTTGTGTTCAGTATTTTACAAGATTATTAACAAAATTTTGGCTTCTTGTATGAAAAAGGTGCTTAATAAGATTATTAGTCCCAATCAAAATGCTTTTATAGGTGGGCGACTTATCACTGATAATGTTCATGTAGCACATGAACTTATGCATTGCTTCAAGAATTAGAATGGAGGGAAGAACTATGAAATGGCTATCAAATTAGATATGTTGAAGGCTTATGATCGTGTAGAATAAGACTATGTGAGTAAAATGCTGGCTAAGATGGGTTTTCATAGGCGTTGGATTGCTTGGGATATGGAGTGTATTTCATCGGTAACTAACTCAGACTTGAATAATGGGGAACCAACAAGATATTTTAGGCCGTCTAAAGGATTACATTAAGGTTGTCATCTGTCTCCCTATTTATTCCTGTCATGTGCAAAGGGTTTTAGTAGTCTTCTTCATCGAGCTGAAAGAAATGGAAGAGGGCTGCGATTAAGTAGGCAATGTCCTTCGGTATCTCATCTTTTATTTTTCGATGACTCACATATTTTTTTTGTAGAGCTACAATAAGGGAATGTGATGAAATACTGTGCATTTTGCAAGTTTATGAGATGGCTAGTGGTTAGCAAATCAATCTCCAGAAGTCTGCTATTTTCTTTAGTAAGAACACTCCATATCGTTTAAGGCAAAGTTTGGCAGCTTGGTTGGGTATCAGTAGCATTGGAGCACAAGATAAGTATTTGGGATTGCCTTTATTTGTTTCTAAGTCTAAGAATGAGACTTTTTGTCACAAGTCGACTTTCGAGCCACGACGATCCTAGGGCATGGGTAGGCATAAAGCCAACGAAAACCTGTAGGAACCTTGACATACAAACATCTATCAATATCCTGTAATCCAATCTCATACAATACCCCAAGATGTAAACCTGATAATCATGCTTATCCATATTCATCAATATCATGCTTGATTCATATCTCATGTGCTCATCAATAATTATATCTTAAGTCATCTTACATATTACATCATTCATAAGACAATGCCTTAAAGGCCAAAAAATATCATTTTTTACATGTACAATGAAGCATCTAAGAGTTAAATCATCATTTATACAAAAAAAAAAAAATCAAAAAGAGGAATTGAGCTTTACATTGATCACCAAAGTTTCTAAGGACTGGAGAAGAAAAATGCCTTGGAAACTTAACTGATAAACTATAACTCACCTGAAAAATGGAATCACTAATGAGATAAAGTAGTGAGTAATAATTATACTACCATACTTGTGAGGCTTGGTGTTTCAAGGATCGCTCATAAGAAGGATTCATGGTTCATGCAAAAATAATAACTAATCGATTCAATAACATCAAGCGATTGGATTCATTATCGACAATTAACATGTTCAATATCAATAGATCATGGGTTTCATTCATCATGTACATATCATGTTTAGCAGAAATAACAATAACTTGAATAGAGGTTTATAAGTCTTAACGTTCCCCATGATAAATGTCATACTGCTCAAAGGCATTACTGAGAACTGAAACATAGAACATATTCAATCATGAACATAGGAGGTAGAGGCTCTTCTTAATGGAGCATACCCTCAATCTCTGTGCAAGATTGATCAGATCTTACGGCTAGAACACCATAGCCCTTCCTAGCCAAGGCATGGATATTTTACTATATCCATAGGAGTACATTGTGCACAATGCCTAATGTCTTGCCCCATATCACAGTTGGAGTTTTCTGCTTGGGTTCATGGTTATGGAATTCATACAATAAAATATCTTGGATCATAGGTCATAATCATGCATGGATTCTTGAAAGGTTCATATCATGGTCATACAATAATCATGGTCTTAGTTCAATCATGGTTTATGAATACAATGAAGTTAATATCACAAAAAGGATATTTACACATAATTAATAAACATTTAGTAGTTCATGAAGGAATTAGGCAATTATGCCTCATGGTTCAAAATACAATCATAATAGTATAAGTATCACTCACCTTAATTCCTTAGCTCCAAAATAATATTGAAATCAATTCCTAGAGCAAACAAATGTGATGATTACAACCTTCATCATCAACTCTTCTTGAATCTCTATGAGAATCTATAGAAAATCCAAATAGAAATATCAATAATTCAATTCCATCCAATCATAACTCATTTAGGTCTTATACATCTATCAATCAAGCATACTAATCATAGAATTAGGAGTATGCTGGAACTATTTTACCCATAAAAGGTAAGCCCAAGGGTACGGGCGTACCATCCTGCTCGTACCATATGGAAAAATTCCAGTAGCTAGGATACGCCCAGAGGCACGAGCGTACCCCTGCCCGTACTTTAAGGGGCACCTTTAGAAACAATGGTACGCCTAGAGGTATGGGCATACCTCTAGCCATACCATTAACCTGCCATCTAGAAAAAAGGGTATGCCCAGAAATACGGGTGTATCCTTGCCCGTACCACACTTCTGGGCAACAATTTCGGGAAAAGCCCTTGAATGGTTAAAGGAACGGAAATCCAACTCCCTCAACACTAAGATTAACTCCAAAATCAACTTTTATACCATGCACATGACTTATAACTTGACTTATATCATCAATCAAACATAAGATCAACAAAGGATTCAAAAACCCATTAGATCAAACCCCCATTATCATTAAAAATGGGAAAGTTTGATATCTTCTTTGGAAAACCATTTTCACACATTCAACATGCTTAGATCATGATTATAAATCATTATATAGTGACATCTTCAACAAAGAAATTCCTTTTTTGTAGAAACCCATTTGGGTAAACCAAAAGAAAAGGAAAGAAGAAGAATAATACCTAATCAACAACATATAAAACAAGATCTAAATGAAGAAAATAGTTTAGATCATTACCTTTGAAGTTTGTCTCTTTAATGGAGATTCAATCTTGACAATGGAGAAAGAAGAATGAAAGAAAGAATGAAGAAGAAGAAATAGAGAGCTTTTGGTTCTTTGAGAGCTTGGGAGAAAAGAGGAGAACAAAAGTAAGTTGTCTAGGTTCATTGAACCTAAACAAAGCATATGAAGCTTGGGTTAGTGAAAAGTGAGACCTACTTTCCACTAGCTCAATTTCTAATACAATAAAGATTCAATTATTGTACCCATACTCAATCATGTTATACATAATACACATGTCATTACTTAGAAACTTATACATGAATATTTGGGGTATTACATTCTCTCCTCCTTATAGAAAATTCGTCCCTGAATTTAGATCATACAAAACACACACATAGCATAAACACAAGCTATACAAAGAACAAATGAGGATACTCGTGTATCATATCTTGTTCATCTTCCCAAGTACATTCATTATAATCATGATTCTTCTAATGTACTTTTACCAATACTATTTCCTTGTTTCGAATCTTCTTCACTTGTCGATCAATAATCGAAATTGGAATTTCTTCATATGACAAGTCCTCATCTACCTCAACTGCTTGAGGTTGCAAAACATGAGATGGATCCGGTACATACTTCCTTAACATCGAAACATGAAACACCGGATGCACATGGGCTAAGCTCGGAGGAAGAGCTAGCCTGTAAGATACATTACCAATCTTATCCAATATCTCAAATGGCCCAATGTACCTTGGAGAAAGTTTACTTTTCTTTCCAAACCTCATAACACCTTTCATATGAGAGATCTTTAAGAAGACATGATCTTCTATGAAAAAGTTAACATCCTTCCGCTTAGGATCAACATAACTCTTTTGCCTACTAAAGGCTTTCTTCAATCTTTCTCTGATGATTGGAACCTTCTCTGAAGTTTCCTTAATCAAATCCGATCCCTCAACATGCTTATCACCGACTTCCATCCAACATACCGGTGATCTACATTTTTTACCATACAATGCTTCATACAGCGCTATGCTGATGGTGGAGTGATAGCTATTGTTGTAGGCAAACTCTATCAAAAGTAGGTACTTGTCCCAATTCCCACCAAAGTCAATCACACATATGCGTAACATGTCTTCCAATGTTTGTATGGTTCGTTCGGATTGCCCATCCGTTTGTGGATGAAAAGCAATACTAAAATTCAACTGTGTGCCTAATGCTTCTTGCAACTTATGCCAGAATCTCAATGTGAATTGAGTACCTCTATCCGAGATGATGGATATTGGCACTCCATTTATGCTCACAATCTTGTCCAAATATAACTGAGCATATTGAGCTGCAGTGTATGTAGTCTTTACTTCTAGAAAATGGGCTGACTTGGTCAATCTATCTACAATCACCTAAACAGAATCATAACCTCTTGAAGTCCTTGGTAATCCAACTATGAAGTCTATCGTGATACGTTCCCATTTCCATTCTGGCAATCGAATCTCTTGCAGAAGACCTGAAGGTTTCTGATACTCAAACTTGACTTGTTGACATGTCAAGCAAGAAGACACAAAGGTTGCTACATCTTTGTTCATACCAGGCCACCAATAACAATCTTTCAAGTCATGATACATCTTGGTTGCACCTGGATGAATACTATATGGAGCTTGATATGCCTCTTTCATTATCCTCTCTTTGAGCTCATCCATATTCGGTACACATAACCTATTCCCATGCATTAGTACATTGTCTTTCATCTGAAACTCTGTTACTTGGCCTGCTTGCACTTCTTTCTTTAGCTTGACCAATGAAGGATCACTGTCTTTCCTTGTCTTTATCTCATCGATCAACAAAGGCTTCACTTGGAAGTGTGCTATAAGCACTTGAGATTCAGAAATCTCTAATTTCAACCATTTGTTGAACAATTCTTTCAATTCCTTAACCAACGGCTTCTTCCCCGTTGCAATGTGAGTTAGGCTCTCCATCGATTTTTGACTTAAAGCATCCCTAACAACATTAGCTTTACCCGGATGGTAGTGAATCTGACAGTCATAATCTTTTAACAATTCTACCCATCTCCTTTGCCTTAGGTTCAAGTCTCTTTGCTTTAAGATATACTAGAGACTCTTGTGATCAGTGTAAATTTCACACTTCTCACCATAGAGATAATGCATCCATATATTGAGAGCAAAGATCACTGCTGCCATCTCTAAATCATGCGTAGGATAGTTCATTTCATGCTTCTTCAACTGTCTCGAAGCATATGCAATTACCTTGCCATGTTGCATGAGAACACATCCTAACCCTACTCTTGATGCATCACAGTAAATTGCAAACCCATCTGTTCCTTTTGGTAATACAAGTACTGGAGCTGTGGTGAGACATGTCTTGAGTTGTTGAAAACTCTTTTCACAATCATCATCCTAAATGAACTTCACTTTCTTCCTAATTAACTTGGTCATTGGCGAAGCTATATTGGAGAAATCCTTGACAAATCTCCTATAATAACCTGCCAAGCCAAGAAAACTACAAACTTCTGTCACATTTGTCGGTCTAGGCTAACTTGACACTGCTTCAATCTTCTTCGGGTCAACCTTAATTCCATCCTTGCTTACTATATCCCTAAGAAGCACACATGATCAAGCCAAAACTCACACTTCAACAATTTGGCATACAATTTGTGCTCTCTCAAGGTCTGCAATGCTAGTTTCAAATGTTCTTCGTGTTCTTCTTTGTTCTTAGAATAAATGAGGATATCATCGATGAAAACTATCACAAATTTATCTAAGAAAGGCTTGAACACTCTATTCATTAGATCTATAAAGGCTGCAGGAGCATTGGTTAAGCCGAAAGGCAACACCGTGAACTCATAGTGGCCATATCTTGTTCTAAAGGCAGTCTTGCAAATGTCCTCATTCTTGATCTTGAGATGATGATAGCCCAATCTGAGGTCAATCTTGGAGAAATAACTTGCACCTTATAACTAATCAAAAAAGTCATCAATCATTGGCAAAGGATACTTTTTCTTGATAGTTAACTTGTTCAACTGCCGATAGTCTATGCAAAGCCTCATAGATCCATCCGTCTTCTTCACAAAAAGGACCGGTGCACCCTATGGCGAACTATTTGGTCTAATGAACCCTTTATCTAGAAAATCTTGCAACTGTGCTTTCAACTCTTTCAATTATGTGGGTGCCATTCAGTATGGAGGAATAGACACTGGTTGTGTGCCTGAAAGAAGTTCAATGTTGAACTCTATTTCCCTTTTCGGTGGCAATTCCGGCAATTCATTAGGAGACACATCTGAAAACTCACTGACTACTGGTATTTGATTAACCTCAGTAAGAGTGTTTCGTGTATCCACTACGTGTGCTAAGTAACCCTTGCATCCTTTCCTCAATAATCTTCATGCTCCAATTGTAGATATGAGATTAGAAGGAACATCACTTCTATCTCCTTGATACATGAAAACATCTTGCCCCTTTTTCTTGAATTCTATCTTCTTTTCATGATAATTGATGTGTGCATGGTGTTGAGACAACCAATCTATGCCAAATATCGCATCAAACTCCAATACTTCTAATTTAATCAATTCACTCGGAAGCTTTCTCTCGTCAATCTCTACTATACATGTAGGATACACATGATACACATCAATGACTTCACCTAGGAGAGTAGACACTTCTAGAGGAACTTGCATTCTCTCTTTATTCTTTCCTATCTTTCTTGTAAAACATGGTGACACAAAGGAATGTGTGGCACCAGAATCAAATAAGACTGGTGCATGCATGCCTTGGATAGGAATAATACCTGTCACTATAGTGTTTGCTGCTCTGGCTTCCTATTGGTTCACTGTAAATACTCTTCCTTCCCCTTTCTCTGCTGCAGTGGCTCGTGTACCAGATGATTGGCCTGTTTCCTTTCCACGGCCATAAGAACCCCTTGCTTCTTACCTAAGCATCTGAATTGAAGGCTGTGAGGCTGCAGGTGTGCTATGTTATACCTTCATCTCGGGATAGTCCTTGATATAGTGGCCCATCTGACCACAAGCTAAACATGCACCTGAGGCGAATCTACAAGCACCCACATGCCTTTTCCCACATTCAGAACAAGTGGGATTTGTGAAATCCTGATATGAGGTCTTTGGTGCACTGTAATTCATAGGTGTAGAAGCCACAGAGGTACTACAGGTTTGGTCTCTTTCTTAGCCTCCCCCTCTAGATAGGCTATGCACTGTAGATGAGACTGGAGCTTTAGATACATGAACTTGCACACTATTTACCCCTTGCCTACCCTGATTGCCTTATCCCTCATTCTTGTTCTTGTTCTTCTATTCTCTTTCTACCCTTGCAGCTCTTTCGGTCTTGTGTCTAGCCTCCATCATCTTGGCTTTATCAATCAGCTTAACCAAGGTAGGGAATTCCACTGAAAGAAAAGCATTATACAATGGAGTGATCAATCTCATTCTAAACCTCTCTACTTTGCATGCTTCGGTGGGAACTATGTAAGGAACAAACTTGCTAAGTCTATTGAACTCCTTAGCATACTCCGACACAGTCATTCCCGGTCTTTGTCTTAGCTGTTCAAACTGTAGAGCTCTATTCTGTTGTTCCCCTTCAGGTAGGAACTGATCCATGAGCTCTTGCTTAAACATAGCCCATGTAGGAGGATTCTCACTGTAAATCGTCTCCTCTACATCTCTCAAGTACCATTGCCATGCTTCCTTGTCCAATTGGAGACCCACCAATTTTATTACCCTTGCATCTGAACAGGGCAATCTACGGACTAGCTTGTCCATCTTCTCAAGAAATTCTTGAGGTTCCTCTCCATCTTCCCCAGCAAATTCTAAAGGCTTTAACATCATCAAGTATTCGTCTTTCCCCTCTATCCGTTATAGGCACTAGTGGAGGAGGAGGAACCCTTACCTCCCTAGGTGCCCTAGGTACAACTAGTGGAGGCGAAGGAGGTTGAGGAACTTGTTGAGCTTCCCTCAAGGCTTGATTTTCCTCCCTCAATTGCCTTATCTCCTCCCTAAAAAGTTCTATAGGATCTATTTAAGGAGGTGGTACATATTCATCTTCATCTTGCTCAACCCTTTACCTATTTCTAGGCGGTTCATCATAGATAGATGCAGCATCAGATGCCGTTCTCCTTCCGGGATGAAGTGGTCCTTAGGAAGAGGAGGAAGTCCTCTTCTCGGTGGCATCTATACGATAACATGTAAACTTATATAAGATTTCTTAACACATAAGGATACGCGGAACTTCATATAAACGATGACTTCAATTGACATGAGGAATTTTCCTATGCTTCATGGTATTACTTATCCTATACAACTTATATAACTTATTAGAGTCTATTCTAGACTTTAGCTTGCGCTCTGATACCAACTTTGTCACTATCCGACTTTCGAACCGCGACGATCCTAGGGCATGGGTAGGCATAAGGCCACCGAAAACCCGTAGGAACCTTGACATACAAACATCTATCAATATCCGGTAATCCAATCTCATACAATACCCCAAGATCTAAACCTGATAATCATGCTTATCCATATTCATTAATATCATGTTTGATTCATATCTCATGTGCTCATCAATAATCATATCTTAAGTCATCTTACATATAACATCATTCATAAGACAATGCCTTAAAAGCCAAAAGAATATCATTCTTTACATGTACCATGAAGCATCTAAAAGTTAAATCATCATCTATACAAAAAAAATCAAAAAGAGGAATTGAGCTTTACATTGATCACCAAAGTTTCTGAGGACTGGAGAAGAAGAATGCCTTGGAAACTTAACTGATAAACTATAGCTCACCTGAAAAATGGAATCACTAATGAGATAAAGTAGTGAGTAATAATTACACTACCATACTTGTGAGGCTTGGTGTTTTAAGGATGGTTCACAAGAAGGATTCATGGTTCATGCAAAAACAATAAACAATCGATTCAATAACATCAAGAGATTGGATTCATTATCAACAATTAACATGTACAATATCAATAGATCATGGGTTTCATTCATCATGTACATATCATGTTTAGCAGAAATAGCAATAACTTGAATAGAGGTTTATAAGTCTTAACGTTCTCCATGATAAATGGCATACTGCTCAAAGGAATTACCGAGAATTGAGACATAGAACATATTTAATCATGAACATGGAAGGTAAAGGCTCTTCTTAACGGAGCATACCCTCAATCTCTGCGCAAGATTAATCAGATCTTACGGTTAGGACACCATAGCCCTTCCTAGCCAAGGCATGGATACTTTACTCTATCTATCAGAGTACATTGTGCACAATGCCTGATGTCTTGCCCCACATTAGAGTTGGGGTTTTCTGCTTGGATTCATGGTCATGGAATTCATACAATAAAATATCTTGGATCATAGGTCATAATCATGCATGGATTCTTAAAAGGTTCATATCATGGTCATACAATAATCATGGTATTGGTTCAATCATGGTTTATGAATACAATGAAGTTAATATCACAAAAAGGATATTTACACATAATCAATAAATATTTGGTAGTTCATGAAGGAATTAAGCAATTATGCCTCATGGTTCAAAACACAATCATAATAGTATAAGTATCACTCACCTTAATTCCTTAGCTCTAAAATAATCTTGAAATCAATTCATAGAGCAAACAAATGTGATGATCACAACCTTCATCATTAACTCTTCTTGAATCTCTATGAGAATCTATAGAAAATCCGAATAGAAATATCAATAATTCAATTCCTTCCAATCATAACTCATCTAGGTCTTATACATCTATCAATCTAGCATACTAATCATAGAATTAAGAGTATGCTAGAAATGTTTTGCCCATAAATGGTATGCCCAAAGGTACGGGCATACCATCCTGCCCGTACCATATGGAAAAATTCCAATAGTTAGGGTACGCCCAAAGGCACGGGCGTACCCCTGCCCGTACTCTAAGGGGCACCTTCAGAAACAATGGTATGCCCAGAGGTGCGGGCGTACCTCTGGCCGTACCATTAACCTTCCATCCAGAAAGAAGGGTATGCCCAGAAATACGGGTGTACCCTTGCCCGTACCACACTTCTGGGCAAGAATTTCGGGAAAAGCCCTTGAATGGTTGAAGGAACGAAAGTCCAACTCCCTCAACACCAAGATTAACTCTAAAATCAACTTTTATACTATGCACATGACTTATAACTTGACTTATATTATCAATCAAACATAAGATCAACAAAGGATTCAAAAACCCATTAGATCAAACCCATTATCATCAAAAATGGGAAAGTTTGATATCTTCTTTGGAAAACCATTTTCACACATTCAACATGCTTAGATCATGATTATAAATCATTATCTAGTGACATCTTCAACAAAGAAATTCCCTTTTTGTAGAAACCCATTTGGGTAAACCAAAAGAAAAGGAAAGAAGAAGAACAATACCCAATCAACAACATATAAAACAAGATCTAAATTAAGAAAATAGTTTAGATCATTACCTTTAAAGCTTGTCTCTTTAATGGAGATTCAATCTTGATAATGGAGAAAGAAGAATGAGAGAAAGAATGAAGAAGAAGAAATAGAGAGCTTTTGGTCCTTTGAGAGCTTGGGAGAAAAGAGGAGAACAAAAGTAAGTTGTCTAGGTTCATTGAACCTAGACAAAATATATGAAGCTTGGGTTAGTAGAAAGTGGGATCCACTTTTCACTAGCTCAATTTCTAATACAATAGAGATTCAATTGATATACCCATACTTAATCATGTTATACATAATACACATGTCATTACTTAGAAACTTATACATGAATATTTGGGGTATTACACTTTTGCAGCTATTTAAGAGAAGGTCATTAAGAAGCTACAAGGGTGGAAGACCAAAACTTTGTCATTGTCTGGTAAAAAGACTTTAATAAAGGCTATTGCAACTTCAATCCTGGTTTACACTATGTCATGTTTTAAGCTGTCATCTAACTTGTGTAGATCTATTAGTTGCAATGTTTTTCATTTTTGGTGGGGTCAAAGGAATTCAGAATGGAAAATTCACTTGGTTAAATGGGATACATTATATAAGAATAAGAAGGGAAGAGGATTGAGATTTCATGACATTGAAGCTTTTAATTTAGCACTTCTTGCTAAGCAAAGTTGGTGGTTAGTGCGAGATTTTATGTCCTTGCTGTTTCAAATTCTACGTAGGAAGTATTTTCCTAATACCCATTTTTTGAAAGCATTTGTAGGCTTTAATCCCTCATAGGCATTGTAGAGCATACTAGATAGTCGTGATTTATAGATACAAGGACTTCGGTGGCAAGTGGGTTCTAGTAAAGATATGCATTTGAGAGATGATGGCTGGTGATGCGAATCACAAGAACAATGCCTTGAAACTCAACAATAATATGATTGGAAGCGATCCAAGGAAAGCCAAATCATATTCGACTCGAAAGAAAACTTGACATAATTCTAACAATATAGAAAGGCACCTTGGTATAAGATAATATGAACGCCACAAAGGTATGAACCTTTGCTAAGTTCAAACGCCACAAAAGGATAATCTTTTGATAAGTTCTATTGATTCAAACAAGAACCAAACTTGAGAGAAATCTCAAAGGAAATTTTATTAAACAAATCAATTCTACTTCTATTACAAAACAATTCTTGAGTTTATATAGAGATTCAAGACTATTCTAGAATTTTATAATGAGCTAAGAATTCTTCCTAATCAAGGAAATCAATAAGAATTCTTTCTAAACAAAAAAATAGAACTACTAGCATAGAAAATAAGCTAAATTCAGATTTGGGTTTTAACCTAACACAAAACATGCCCAAAACTCAATAACTACATGTCCAAACATAATTTAATTGAATATGAGCTTATAACATATCAAAAGGAGCCCAATACTAGCTAAACTTAAGTAAATATAGCGTTTTAAAGATAAATATGGGTTAAATTTAAACAAACATTCCAAACAACTCATAATCATCAAATATGGACTTAAATATCAAAATTAGCCCACATGACTTGTCAAATTGAATTTGAATCCACCATTTGGTTGAAGGCCCATTCAAATTGATTTTGAAAGCTTGAAACAACCTTGAATCATTTTCAAACATCCATTCAAACTCTTTGTAATGATTTAACATGAATCGAATCCACTTTGGAAGCTTGAATCTCCAAACTTTGCCTTTTTCACCCCTTTTTATGCAATTCTTCAAAGTTGGATAGCCTTGTAGAGACTTTTTGAATTCCTTCCCATGCATAGCTTTGTGTCCTTCTTGCAAAGCAACTTGATTCTCATCATTCCATCCCTCCTCAAAAGGATTCGACCTCGAAGATGAACTTACATCAAGGAGACAAGGATTAGAAAGAAAAAATTGAAGAAGTATCACAATACTTATTTTGGGAATGCAACTTGTAGGCCAATCTATCAAAGCTCAAAGCTTTTTGCCTATAGATAGGAACTTGTGTTATTAACATATGTAAGCAAGTCTTTCCAAACATAATTCCTATCTTTGTTACTAAGATTGCATTGAATGTAGAATCACCATCTTGTTTACTCTATAACAATCCTTCTTTGAAATCCTAAAAAAGAGAAATGAGAAAACTAGATAAAGAAAAAGTAAGCTTGTTAGTAAACAAAACCCTCTTTTTTTTTTTCTTTATTCGAATCATCACTCTTTTTTTTTTTTCAAACCTTTACACTCACTCTTTTGTTTTGACTCATCACTCTCTTTTCTTTTAAGTTCATCTTTAAATACTTCCTTTGGAAAAAGGGGTACAAGAGTAATGTATTTACCATCCTTATCAAAAGTGTATTGGTTTGTAAAACCATCATGCATAGCCCTCCTATCATATTGCCAAGGTCTCCTCAAAAGAATGTGACCAGCTTGCATAGGTACAACATCACAAAGAACCTCATCTTTTTACCTATCAATTGGAAAAGCAATTAGGACTTGCTTTGTTACCCTAATTCCAACACAATCATTAAACCATTTCAAAGTATAAGGGTTAGGGTGTTTTAAAGTTGGTAAACCTAATTTATCAACAAGGGTAGTATTAGCTACATTAGTGACACTACCTCCATCAATAATTAAATTACAAACTTTATTTGGAACAAGACACCTAGTATAAAATAGATTATCTCTTTGATGGTTTTCTTCTTTTTGAACTTGTAAGTTCAAAACTCTCCTTATAATCAACAACTCACCTTGGATTGGCCTTGCTATGTTCTCATCTTCACTAGCATCCTCTAATGATGACATGGAATCATCATCACTAGCTTCTTACTTTTCAACAATCTTGCCATCTTCTCTAGTCATCATGGCCATTTTATTTGGACATTGTGAAGTAATGTGACATGTTCCCAAACATTTAAAGCATTTAATATTTCTTAGATGAGTTTAAGAATTATTCTTACCTTTATCTTTGTTTGCTTCTTTAAAGGATTCAGTTTTAGGCTTGTTAGAAACTTGATCTTCTTCTTTCCAACTAGTTTTAGATGAACTTGAAGTACTTGAAGTAAATTGAGTGTTGCTGCCCTTCTTTTTAATTTGCCTTTCAACCTTCATAGCAAGATACAATAAATCCTCTAACTCCACATATGGCTGCAACTCAACCACATTGGCAATGTCCTTGTTCAAGCCATTTAGAAACCTAGTCATGGTGGTGTAATACCCCTACCTGGTACTAGTTATATGTACACTGATAAGTATCGTGAAGTGTGTTCAAGCGAATAATGAGTATGGAATTAAGGTTATAATAAGTGAGGGTAAATTCGTATATAGTTAAATGGATATTCTTGAAAATGAAATAATTTAAAATTTTAATTCTTTTAAAATAATAGTTTTATATGGAAATATATTTTTCTTTATATTAAATTGATATTCAAAGTTATATATATAATTATGAATTAATATTAAATAATGATATTAAAATTGATATTTGTTTATTTTAATATATTGATATTGATAGATTTATTATATATTGATAATTGAGATTATGTATTAATTTATTTATATTGTTATATTAAAATTTGAAATGATATCGATTTATTAATAATTTATATATTGATATTTGAAAAGATATTGATTTAATTTTATTTAATATTGAAAATTAGAAATGATATATATATATATATATATATATATATATATATATATATATATATATATATATATATATATATATTAAATATTGATATTTGATATAATATAAACTATAACTATATTTATATTATCAAGTTAATAATTTTAATTCAAGAAAATATTTTATAAATAAAATATGAAATTTAGATTTATTGTGAATGATTTAACTAAGAAATTGTATATTAAAGAATTTTAAAAATTTTTGTGAAATAAAATAATTATTGAGCAAAATTGGGAATAATAAAAAGATTTATATTTTTATTATAGTAATTAATTGATTAATAATAATATTTATTTAAATATATTATTTGATAATAATAACAATAGTAGTAATTAAAAAAAAAAAAAAGAAGAAGCAAATAAAAGAAAAATTGATCAGCCCAATTAAAGCCAAGGAATAGATCGGGCAAGGAAAGAATCAGCCAGACTAGAGAGAGAGAGAGAGAGAGAGAGAGAGAGAGAGAGAGAGAGAGAGAGACTGTCACGCCAATCAGCCACTGTCCGGCCGTCTCCAGTCGACACCACCTACACTAGAGGAAGGGCCACCCAACGTTCGACCGGCCAAAGCTTGCCTTTAATGGCCACTGGAGCGGGCTGCATGCGCCGCCCACAGTAGACGTCGACGAGAAGTTTCTGACCTATTTTCCGGTGAAATTTTGACCTCCGATCACGGTGATTCTGATATATTTGAAACCCTCTCTTCATGTGCTTCAATTTGATATCTCATTTGCTAATTTTAGATAATTTTTATTTTTGACCAGAATTCAGCGACACCGCGGCTGTCGATGCGTTTTTCGGCAGTTCTCCAGCAAGTGAATGAGAGTGGCATACATTTTCGAGTTCTATGTACCGAGACGAATATTTTGGTACCTCAGATCACGATTCCGCCGCCATTGAAATTTTTCGGCCATCGGACTTTGGCGATCCCTGAACGGGCATTTTCGGACAATAGCTCCGGCTCGTTAAACCGAGTCACTTAGTATAAATATTTAATTTAATTGTATTTAGATAGCAAATTATGAATTTAATTGTGAGAATTTAAGTATATACATTATAATGATTTAATTAGCATAATTGAATAATTAAATTGAGTTATATTATTAATTTGATGATTATTGGAAATTATTGGTGAATAATTGGAGGAAATTAAAATATTGATATAATTATTGATTAAGTTGGATTATTAATCGAATGAGAATTGAAAATTATTAGAAAGATTAAATTGAGAAATTAAGGATTTTATTGAATTATTCTAGATATAAACTTAGTAAAGAATGGATGAAATGACATATGGGATTAAAGTATTGGAGGTTTGGTTTGGACCATCTTATTGCGAGTTGTTCATAAGTTAAATGTAATACCCCGAATATTCATGTATGGACTTCTCATTAAGTATATAAATGAATTTCAAGTGTATGTCATGTGTATGGATGATTGTGGATCGAATTCCTTATGAAATGGAAGTTAAATTGAAAAAGTGGAGTTGCAGAGC